>MEJB01000087.1:1079530-1253220 GCA_001752375.1 Rhazya stricta
AATTTTTATATTGATATGTGGAATGAATACTCTTAATTGTTGGAATATGTGTTGTGTGGAATTGTGACGAAAGTTGAATTATTCGTACTTAGTAGTACTCTATGTTAAAGAATGCTGTTGTGATTTCATATTATGTATTATTTATTAAACGTTATCTTATATAAATCGTATGCGTTTCATGTCATGAGCATGTAGTTAGAAGTTTACATCTCATTTGGCATGTGCCGTTCACGCATTTAGGAAGTGAACGGTTAGAAAATGGGATTTTGAAGGAAAAGGTTAAAGTTTTGGAAATATTAAAGTTTTAAGAAAGGAGTGTAATACTAGCCACAAAAGATGTGAGTGGGAAATGGGGCGCGAGGGACCGGCGCACCTGACCCTACCCTCTTGGAGGGTAGGTAAGAATGGAATGTTCACCTCCTTGGAGGTGAAAATGTGAATGAAAACCTTTTTTGATTGTTGACCGCTTTGCGGTTCTACCGGTAGGAATGGAATCGGGTTCCAAATAACTATGGCCCACTGCATAGCTATGTGGCTAGGCTTTACACTCTAGTRAGCTCGCGAACGAATGAAAGAAAATGAAAARTTTTATTGTAAGTGAATTTTGAAGAGAATGTTTGTAATGAGTTTTGAAAAGGGAATGTTTTTGGAAGGTTTTTCATTGAAAAGGGGGAACTTGAATCTTCATATGTAGGACATGTTCATGCATTCATGCATGAGGGTTACTTACTGGGCTTTTTAGCTCATTCCTGTTGCTTATGTTTTTCTTGCAGATGATATGTAGCCAGATGGGGTGAGGAGGTCGCTTGTGGGCGAGCTTTGATACCCGAGAATTGGTTTTCGAATTTATTTATGAAATAAGATGAATGGTTTAGAAAGACTTCCGCTGTATTTCTATTTTGAATAATTATTAAAATAGTGAGGGTTTGTTAAAGTTTACTTTTGAAATAGATAGTTGTTTATTTTGGAACAGAATGACGTGGCATTCTCAGCTTAGGACTGTTCCTAATCTGGGRGTGTTACAAGTCAGCCATGTTGGCCTCAACGAATTTGGGGTAGCTGGCTAATTGTTTACCAAAATTCAGCAGAAATTCTTTCTTGTTTGCATCAGCATACAACGCAATGCCGACACATCAATACCGGTCACAAGCAAGTCAAGAATGGTGGCCACATCCATTAGAGTTGGGGAGAAATTTCTCGAAGGCAACATGATTGTATTAATAGATGATGACCAGAACGATAAGATGGCCATTAGGAGATTCCAATCAAAGCTTAGCTAAGGGGTTGCAGAGATTTGAATTGTGTGGAAAACTCCACATCTGTTCCACACAACTTCCATGGTTGGGGAAAGGCGCTTAGCCCATTGTTCAAAATTTTCCAATCCCCTAGGCTAGCCCGTGAAACTGCAACATAAGAAGATTAAACCCCTCGAATTTTTTGAGGGAAAATGCTAACTCATAAATTGGAGGATCTATGGCCAATCCTAGACTAAGAAACTCTCCACAAGAGTTGTGGCAAATGAGAATCCGATGATCAACGAGCTGAAGTTGATTAGAAGCTTCATCACGTGTTCCACTGCTCGAAGACATGATATTTTGCTGAAAATCAAAAGTAGAAGAAGTAGAAAAGGAAGCAAGTTGCATAAGTCGGAAATGGTGGAATGAGCGAGAAAGCAAGAGCTTGAAGGAGGAGGAAATATTTTGTGAAAAGTAAGAAAGTAAAAATCCTTCTGGCCAAATTAACCGCCGGTAAAAGCTAGGGACGGTGATGGTTGTAAATCCCAAGAAAAGCCATCATTACTCAGGTATCTTAATCAGCTAACCAATAGCCATCTAGATCGAGTCATCAGCTGAGTAGACTCAAGAGTCCCAAAAGCATACGAAAAAGTGGATAATGCCAAGCTTGGATAATCCTAGCAAAGCCGATCAAGCTGAAGGGTTGGGAGGCATGTATTGATGCCTAAAATAGCCGATGTCAACGGCTGAGGTAGGAAGTAGCAACTAGCCAAGAAAAGCAAAATAAAAYAGAAGCCCAAGTTGAAAAGAGTCGAAACGGTTGAGCAACTCAACAAATAGTGAAACTCAGGGAAGAAACGGATCATAGACGGTCAATGAGCAGGAGAAAAAAGTTTGTCAAATCAGCAAAAATWATTGGAAACTATGAATTTGGCTCTACAACCAGATAAGACCATAACCACCTGAATAAAGATCAAAGCGCACGATCAACTGAATGGCCGATTGAGCTGGATGTGGGCTGAAGAAATAGCACAGAAGAAGGTAAAATTGGCGTAATGGCAGCCATCTTTCTTGGCCAATAGCCAACATTAACATTAAGAGTTAGAGTATAAATAAGAAGAGGAGAAAGAGAGAAAAAACAATCAACCTACCTAACAATCAAGCAGATTATCTTTACTTTTATCTATGATTTCATTTGGTAGCTAGTTTTGTGATTAGCTTTCTAATGTTAATTAATTTTATTTACTTTGTTAGGTAGGTCTTGTATTCTTTTTCTGCAATATTTATGAATTAGAGCACTTATTTACTTTCTTAGATGATAAGCATTTTCAGCCTTAATAGCATAATTTGTTAGCTAATTCAATTTCTTTTCTTTCTTTATTACTTTCCTTACTGCTTATGTACAATTCTCATTATAGCTTTCTAGCTTCTATAGGATTATTTAAGCTTGTTTCTTCTTAATAACTTCATCATTTCCTCATTTAGCATAATCACTTGTTTCATCTAAAAAAACTTAGTTGTATCTTTCTGTTGTTTGGCATCCTTCAGCTAATCACTTGTTTAGTCTAAGTTAACTAAGTTGCATCTTTTTGGTGTTTGGCATCTTTCATCATAATCAAGCGGCTAGCTTCAGCTTCTTAGTTGTATCTTTCTGCTGTGTATTTTGCAGTATACATTTACTTGCTTGTCTTAGTTTGTTTGCTTTATGATCGACTAATAAGATTCACTCTGTTGTTATCTCAGGCGCAGCAAACACACATTAGTTTTTTTTTTCTGGTTAGCATATTTCATTTGCACACTTTGTGAGGACTTACTAAAGCTAACTCAAGAACCCTACATACAAAAAAGAGGTGGCTACGGATCCAATGAGCTGATTACACTGCTAGCTAACTAGAACTCATGCCTCATTGTTTGAATAGTTTAGTACACCACAACCAGAATAGCCATATCACTAGGCAATTTTTATACATCAAGAATTTGTATATATAGTCGATTGTTTTTAGTTGGTTGTAAAAGGTTTTAACTCTTTATTCTAAACGAATAATGTTCTTTATTTCAAGCTATCACCCAAATAAGAGAAATATAGCACATGAAGAACCTATTTATTAGAACATGTACTAAAAAATTTTATAAATAAATTCATGAATTTTTAGATTCTAATACTACTTTGAGGTTAAAATAATTGTTCAACCTGATAGACAAAATTGCGTAAGCAATTAGCTTGAATCATGCAAGTTACAAGTAATATATGCTGAATAAAGTACTAATACCATGATGATTGATAGCATAAAAAGTAGTAGTTAAATTCTCAATAAAAATAAGTTTTGATTGGATTAATTGTCACTAAAATAAAGTAATATCTAAGATTATCTAATCACTAAAATTGGTAAAAATCACAATATAAGTCATACACGAGATGATTAAGAGTCGTAAAATGACTTAGAGTTAATCATCCCTAACATACTAAAGTTCAAAAAGCATTCACAACAATGCTACAAAATTAATATTATAGCATCGCCTATAGCAAAGGTCTAGCAACATCAAAAACGTAAACTGAGACATGTAATAACCTCACCCTTTCAGTTTGTTGGTCCTTGTTCCTATTTCACTAAGTTGGTTAACATTTTGTTGTAACCTAGCTTATGAAACCTAAAAAAATGTCCAAGTCTCTTATGGTTTTATGAGTTAAAACATATATGTATAGTGTTTAATGGCATATTCTGAGACATCCAAAACTCATTTCTATTGAAGGATTCGACTACTTTTGCAACAACCCCAGATTAGGAACTGTCATAAGTTGAGAATGTTACATCAATCCACTCGCAAATAATCAACTATCTATTTAAAACTCAACAATATCCAAAAGAGTCAAAAATATATTTTAACAAATCCTCACTATCCTAACATTTATTCAAAACAAAAAGAGCGGAAGCCTTAAGAATTCAAACCATTCAAAAAATATAATTATCTTATAACATAAAATAAGTTTGAAATAAGTTTTCGGGTATCATAGCTCGCTCACAAGCGACCTTCTCACCCCATCTGGTTACATATCATCTGAAATGAAACATAAGAAAATGAATGAGCTAAAAAGCCCAGTAAGTAACCTCATGCATGAATGCATAAACATGTTCTACATGTCATGAAATTTTAAGATTTCGCCTTTTAAGTGAAAGACTTTCCAATATTCCCCTTTTTTGAAATCTCGTTACAAAACATTTCCTTCAAAATTCACTTACAGTAAAACATTCCATTTCCTTTCATTTGTGAGCTCACTAGAGTGTAAAGCCTAGCCACTAAGCTTGCAGTGGGTCATTCTTATTTGGAAACCGATTCCATTCCTACTGGTAGAACCGCAAAGCGGTTAACATTCAAAAAAATATTTTCTTTCATACTTTCACCTCCAAAGAGGTGAACATTCCATTCTTACCTACCTTCCAAGAGGGCGCCGGTCCCCCACGCCCCATTTCCCACTCACATCTTTCGTGGCCAGATTTACACTCCTTTTTTAAAACCTTAGCATTTTCAAAACCTAACATTTTCCATTAAAATTCCATTTCCTAAACCATTCACCTTCTAAGTGTGTGAATGGCTCATGCCAAATGTGATGTAGAATTCTAATTATATGCTCATGACATGAAATGCATACAACCTTATATAATATAACATTCAACAAATAGAACAAGATATAAAACATAATAGCATATCATTTGACATAAAAGTGCTACAAGATATAAACAGATTAATATTCCACAAAATTACACACACATCATCATACAATCCCATACACAACATATTCGAGCAACCAAAACAGTTCAATTACATTCATTCATAACATTAATGAGATGTGAGAATTACTTATCCGGAGTCCTTTACGTTAACGGGTTCTACTTATGTTGTGAAATGAACTCCTTCAACTGATCTCAATGTAAAGCTTCGAAATGACGTAGTTGATTATAGAAAGACGGTCTACTTAGTTCAATCGTCCTAACTTAGATATTATGTGTTTAATTAAAAAATGTCCTTTTATTAATTTATAAATTCATATTTAGTTCTCATATTATCGAATATCATGTTTTTAAGGTTACAATTCAACTTTTTAGCTCAGGTATAAACCTAATCTATATTCTTCCATTAATTCACTTCAGGACATAATTACGTACAAGTCATACAATTTCAATATTAAGTATTAGTATTTTCACCTTTAAGTTCACGATATTCAAATGTCTCGGAATAGCGATAGGTCCTTGGGCGTGCGCTCAAGTTGTGTGTGCAACAACGTCTGGGTGTCGGTGCACTTGGGCATCGGGTGCTAGGGATCAGGGGCTGGGCGCCTGTGCTTGCTAGGCACTGGGCGCCTGGTGCTGCTGGTCTAGCGCTAGCACCTGGGCATCTTTGTTCTGGAAGCTGGCAAATCGCCAGCCAGGACCAGTTTTCTGGCGAGCTCCGGCAGGTGTTGGCATCTACTGACTATGGTGATCGAATCTGGGCAGAGCTACGGTCGACAAGGAGCTGACTGGCTGTGTGGCAGAGCACTCGAGCTGCGGCACGACGCGCACAGATCTGATGAAGGAAGAATAGATCTGGACGGGCTCCGCTGTGTCGAGCGGCCGAGCATTGTCTGTCATCTGTCGTGGTGAAACCACAGAGTAGGGAAGAAGAAGAAGAAGATGGAGGCAAAGCTGATTGGCGGAGTGCTTCATCCCGAGCCGCTATGGGTTTCGGCGGACTCGGATCGTGCTCCTTTGGAGTGCTGCGACTCGCCGTGGCATGCCCAGCAGCAGCGACGAGCAATGGAATTGCGAACTAGTTGGCAAACTGGAAACCAGCAGCTCCATTCGCACAGATTTGGGCAACCCGTTGCGTCACAAACAAGTGGTCAGCGATCTCGGCAAGCAGAGGACGGGTGACCTCAACACGGTGAGAAACCGAGCCTTGGGTCACGCGGCCAGGCTGTGTCGCAGGGCTTAGATTTGGATGATCTTAAGCACGGCGATAGAGATGGCAACTGAGGGATGGCGGATTTGCAAGAAATGGCTGTGTGAAGAGGAAGAACAGCGATCAATGGGCAGTGGCAGTCCTAGACGGCGGCGGCGAGAAGAGAARAAGAAAAGGCGGCGGGTAGGGATTGGGCGGCAGCGGCGGGAAGAAGAAGATGAGAGTTTCTTTAGGGTTTTTCTTTTTCTTTTCTTTTCTTTTCTTTTTTCTTTCTTTTTATTTTCTTATATATTTTCTTTTCTTTTTTTTTAAATCTCTATTTTGGGCCGTAACCTGAACCCTTCGGGCCATCGCATCCAAATTTAACCCAAAATCCGTAAATTTAATATAACGGGCTTCCTTTCGATAAAAAGCCCAACTTCCGACTAACAAACAAATAGGCCCACGAGTCGAACCTTTAACTAAACGATAACTCTTATTTTGCATAGACAATATTTTCGCACATATTAAACATACGATTTAAAAATATTAATCACATATAAAATGTCAGTTGGCACACAATTTCACGAGATCAACCAAAAATTCATAAAAGTAAAATCTCGGGTGTTACAACTTTAATGTTTCTCAACCTTCAAGTAGCACCATTGATGGTCAAGAAATAGTGATCGTATATCAATAAATACACTTGAATAAAGCATTAATGAAGAGCAAACCTTGTTCAAAGCATTCAATAGAACATTTAATACATTAGTTCATCAAAACTCTTAACTTCTAAAAAGTTAGTTCATGCTCTTAAGTGCTAGAAAATATAAATAGATTATATTCAACATCTCAAAATACTACCAAGAGATAGAAAAACAAAACCTAAAGTTCCCTTGGGTTCTTCTTCTATTTCCTTCTTTACTCCAAGCTTCCTCCTCTTTGGCCTTTTTTTCTCTTCTCTTCTTCTCCTCTTGTAGTTACTATGTCTGCATGTTTTTCTAAAATGAGTTAATGCCACTTCCTCCTTCCTTTGGAAGCTTTCTTTAAGTGTTGCCCTAAGGTTTTGGAAAAATTCAAAACACTTGTCACTTTTTCATTAGTTCTAAGAGGCCCACTTGTCCTTTTTGGTTTCCCTAAATGTTTCTTTCCACATGGCAACTCCCCTTTTTAATTTGTTTTCACTTTACATCATCTCTTGCTTCTTTATCCAAGATCTTCAATGGTATAATGATGACCATTGCTTTGACTTCTCTTAATTCTTCATCAATTAACACTATAATTCCCACGTAGAATTATTTTCTTGCAGAATAAGATATTTTACTTCAAAAAAGATTCATAAATTATAGAATTTCACACTTTGACAAGAATAAGGTTACTTAAATGAATTTAGTCAGTGTTTAAGACAAAATAGCATAAAGTAGTGTTTTAATACATCAAAGAGGTTGAGAGAATACATACATAAATACTAATAAAATTAATAGGTTTTCACCCACATAAAACCTCAATAAAAATCTCCAATAAAAATATGCATGGAAAATAGAACTAATATGGTTTTTACAATTATTGCTATGGAATTGACTTAGGTGCATAGAAATTAGTTACACTGTAGAGGCTTTAGCCAAAGATGGGAAGGCTTCCGTGATAAAATTAATAAATTTGCTAAAGGCTATTAGAAGGAAAACAAAGAAGGCTCTACAAAGATTCCCACAATTCTGAAGAAACCTCTACCTACTTGATGCAAATTATATCCCCTTGGATAACTGCCTCTAGCCTAAGCGACCCATCTTATTGGACTTTTTGTATTGAATCAACTCAAATATTTATTTGGGCTACTTTAATAAATACAATTCACCACGAGAAGAATTTAATTTACTCTGGGCTTAATTCAATTTGGCCCACCTTCATAATGTATTAGACTAGTGATATGAATTTAGTATACTAGCAATTATTTCAAACATTTTGTATGATGCTTAGAGATAACACTTATACAACTAGGTCAAATAACTTATGCCATGAATTGCATGTGAAATAGAGTTATATTTATATGATTTGTGCAATCATTGTGGACTACTTATTTAATGCATTTTCTAGATTGAAGAAAGCGTAGAGATATAGCTTAATTACATAGAAGAATAGGTTGTTTATATCTTGAGAAAGTTCATACAACATTATCAGTCTGATTGGTCAATGTATGATATATTGATTTAGGAATGTCGGTTAGATAACATAGTTGACGAATTGGTGAACTCGTGTGTATTAGACCTTTTAACCATTGATTTTCCTTCTAAACAGTTTTGTGAACTTATAGGGTTAATTAGGATTTTCTTAGTTTATTAATTCTCATCTCAATTAGTTGGTTGGCTAGATAGAGTTTAGAACTATAAGTGGATGGTAATCATGATTTAATTCTCTTTGGAATCAATATCTTTTATATTACACAATATAACCTAGTACACTTGCTCAGATTTCCTGTACCGTCTATCTTAAGTTGGTGATAGGCGAGTTGGCTCTCCAATTCAGAAATCTTGGCGTCGAATACTTCATGAGGCCTAGACATCCTATAGAACATAAATAGTTCAAACACTGTGTTGCTTAATATGGTTTTAATTCCCCAAAAATATTTACTCCAAAGATTCCACGAGACTATATCCAACAGACTGTGCAAATCTCAAAACCTAGGCTCTGATACCAACTATAATAGCCTACACACCTCTAGGTATGATTGGGGTAAATACGTTTGGTCGGCTATCTCTCGACAATCAAGAATACACACTATACAATAAAACTATGTACAAAATTAACTGCAAGCCCTAATATATATTCAATCAAGCTACAAAACACAGCTAAAGATAAATAAATCCAATACCAATACATAGTCATAGGAACAATGCCTAACAGATTCCTGTATCAAATACATAATACAGTCGACTAAGGATTAAAGAAAGCTAAAATAAAGCAACTGGCTAAGACATTGTAGAGTCTTTTTGTGGATGGTTCAATCGACTAAGGATCTCAGCCGATAAGTGATATATGTTTAGTATAATATACTTCAACTATAATAGGCTATCTAGGGTACCTATGGGAATAAGCTAGGAAAGCTATTAAAAAATTGATAAATAAAGAAAGTAAGAAAGATGTAACAAAGCAATTAAAGAAAGCTAAAACAAAGCAATTAAAGAAAGCTGTAACAAAACAATTAAAGAAAAWTTTAAATAAGCTAGGCTAATGAAAGTTGTAAAGAAAGCATATTAAAGAAGGCAATAAACAAAGCATATCTAAGAAAGCTTCATGCATTTTAAGTAGGGAAAAATTATATAAGATTACCTAAGGAAAGCATCATAACTTGTGAATTAGAAAGGTGGACTAACTAATCATTATGCTAGCCTAATAAAGCTGGAAATACTGAATAGGAAGACATAATTAAAGATAATAAGCTCGATTTATTATTGATTGATTGGGGGCTTTGAAGTTCTTTATCTCTTCGTATTTATTCTTGGCCAAAATAAGTCTGCTTACTTGGAGGCAAAGTAAGTCGAGGCCACTTTCTCCATGTCTTGACTGCACACTTCATTCTCGGCCTATGGTATATTTTCCCATTCAGTTGGGAAATCTTGTCCTATAATCCTGACCGGCTGGTTTTAGTTTGTTCCAACTGATCGGCTAATTCCTATGATTTATGCATGCTGTTTTGGTAGCTTTTTAGACCACTTTGCCAGTTGCGTGAGGGTTCAACTAATAATCTCTTCTATCCTAAGCTGTCTATTTTTCTGCTCTCCGCTGGCTCAGTTTGCTTAATTTTCATCCTCTCAGCCGTCCATCCTTTAGCCACGAAGTGTCTCTTTCCTTGAGAAGCTACATGTTATGGGATTTGTTTGGTCCCCTRTTTTGATTGTTAAGCTCCTCAATCGTTGAAATCGATTTTTTTTTAGGCGTTAACATATGCCGCCTAGATCCTTATCGTGTTTAACGGTTGAATTGAGCAATAATTGACGTCACTTAACCTTTTGATGCCCCATTAATGCATCCATAGTTATAGGCTGATGAGTCTATACAACTATCTCAGTTTTTAGCCAATTTACCTAGTAATGATGACACCCTCAGGACTTGCAGCTTTCCTAGTCTTTTTATCTTTTTTTGGCAACAAAGAAAGCTGATGTGCTTATACTTTGAAATTCCTAACTACACCCTCTTCCTGTTTATTCTTCCAACTTCTGGCTCTGTTYGTCACCTTTTAGCATACCAAACTCCCCATACATTTTTCACGCTTGACCTCTGTTATTTCCCTTTATTTTTTTTCATATTATGTCACTACTCAACCTCATCCAACATATCTATGGCTTCGAGCAGTAGCGAGACTGAAACTCTATCTACACTTCTCCAGGTGTGGGATGATCATATTTTCGCGTGCTGAGACTCATCTCAGGAAAACTTTAAATTAGGTCCATCCCCTTTGCCTCCCTTCATGGATGATGAGTGTTATGCTTTTGTTAATCCACATGAATTTGATCTTCCAATTCACCACCCAGGTTGGACTTTATCGAGTTGGAAGAAAACCTCTCCATTAGTGGGCTAAGAGGCTTACCGGTAGATCTAGAGGATGTTTGGAAAAATGGAACATTTTCCAAGCAATTCAACTTTCTACCTTCTATCACCACTTTGACAAGAACTTGCTAGTGGTTGTGCTACCCTTTTGGTCGTTGGCCATAAATGCCTTTATTTTCCCTTTTGGGATACTCACTCCTATTTTGTTGGACATAGTAGTTATTCTCGGATTTCCAACCATTGGGGCGGATTTTCCATCTTTGTATGGTGTTGAGAGTATTCCCTTTAATTTTCTTTAGCAAATCTATTGCTTCATATAATAGATTTGTCACGGAAAACATGGAGAATACTCCTTCAATTTTCGAGGATAAGCATGTTATGTTCTTGCTTTGCTGGCTTTGTAAGTATATCATTTGTTCTCTCTGAAATGGTATGGTTGCTGATTACTCCTACTATGTGTCTTTGCTTTTTGCCGATAAACCAGTATCCCTGGCTCCCGTAGTAGTCTCCGAACTATATCAAGGCTTGTTTCATCTGCCAGAGGCTCTTGCCAAAAGCTAGGATGCTAGTAATATTGCATCTTGCAATTATGGATCTATGAGTATTTGTCGAAGTTTGTGTTAGCTTTTTGCTGGCTAATCTTTCTACTTTTTCTTCTGAAGTGTCCAGCTACAAACTTTGAGAAGTACTTGTGAACACAACCTCTACCGAGAAAATCCTAGCAAGCCTATATTCCAGTCGACTCCCCTCAACTGACCCCGTGTTCCCTTCCTGTTTTTGCCAAGAAGGTCCTTCCTGGCTTCTAGAGACTCTGGATGGTCTAGACTATCCCCAAATGAAGGAACTCTAGGCCAATCTGCTGACTCTATGGCTGCTATCGAATGGACTTCATCCAACGGCCAAATATTCGAAGAACTCGGTTGAGCCCTAAAACCCCCAATGTTGTGCTTGACAATTTGGTCTAGTTCAAGACATCCTAACTGACTCTAATCTTCAAACTTGACAATTGTCCTATTTGGATGATGCTGCTATCAAAACCCTAGTCTTTGATCAGCGCAGGTGTCTTGATGAACTCTTCTACAAGCGTTTCACCCTTGTCCCACATTAACTCAAGAATTTGTGTCCTGGTGGGCTGAGCTATTATCTGTCTTTTTCTTTGTCAACCTAGAAGCTTGTTTAGAAAAACTTGTTCTTCATAATCCTGGCTCGCCTGTTAGGGTTTCTACAACTTTCCTATTATTGATGTTGCTAGCCCATCGGCTAAGGCAGTCTCAAGCAAGAAAAAATGGGAGAAACCCTCCTCCTCTGCAGTTATCTTTAGTTAGAGTGATTCTCTTAAACCCTTTTTAGGATCACCTATAACTCTCAATTGATCTTTCCTRGGATTGAAGAGCCAATTGATGTAGATGCTCTATCRGAGGAGTTTAAGAGGGCAGGCGCTTCGGCTAGTACCCGGAAGTCCAAATAGTTGAGGGTTGCTGGCATAGCTACAAGTCCTCCTATAAAGGCAAGTTTGGTAATGTTTGTAAGGATACTTTTATGTCTAATGCTAATCCTTGATGATGGCCCTGTTTTATAAAAGACGTAAAAGAAAGCTCCATTGGCTACTCCTTATGCGGTTCCATTAGCCCAGCCATTTGCTCAAGAAGGAGACTTTTAGGATCTAGAAAGCCCAGCTGATCGAGGAGATCAAACACGTGTCCTTCCTATTTCCYTGACTCAAGACATGATCTCCTTCTTTAGCTCCCCCAGTTATTTCCCCAGTAGTTCTGCTGATTCTTATACTCAAGCCCTCAACTTTCAGGTCAATATCCTTGGGCAGATAATGCCCATGAATGAGGATGTGTACAAAGATCTTGGAAGGGCTTTAAGCATAGTAGCTACATTTTCCACCCCTTCCCTATCCAGCCTGAAAGTTGAATGTTCGCTGGCTTGTGCTCATACGACACAGTCCTTGTACTCCGTAGAAGTAATTCGGAAACTACAATCCAAAGTTGTTACTAAATTGGATGAATTAGTCACCTTAACGGCTATACATGAAATATTCAGGACTGGCTTCGATACTGAGTCTAACTGTTGGGATGATCTAAAGTACAACGCTTCTTCTTGTGCTAAGAGGACTGCCATGCTTGAATCGGTGGTAACCTGCCTCTCAACTGAGTTGGCTATTGAGAAGAGGAAACAGGCTCAAGATAGCAARGAAACAAGCCAGCATGATAACCTCCTGCTTAGTTTATACTAGGAAGCCCAGCAAGTTCAAAAAAGGCTAAATGATCTAGAGAGCCAACGGATCATGCTAGAGTGTGAGAGAAAGGTGCCTTCGGGTTAACTGAATATGAAGGATCTTGGGATTATATCTACGCAAGGCTTTTGCAAATGCTAAACATTCAAACTGCTATAGAAAGAGACCTGAATAAACAAATAGGGGATAATGCTCCTGCCGATCAACCTGTTATGGAGCCGATTGAGGCAATTAAAGAAGGCTCAACTCATATTAATACTGCTGAGCGGCTGAAGCTCATTCCATTTGCTACTGAGATAACAAATATTGCCCTTRCCAAAAGACCCAATGACCATGTAGCCAAGGGTTTAGATGGCAATCTTGATTATGCATTTTTAGAATCTATTTTTGATAATATAATGAGAATTGTAATGAAAGTTGATGGAGTTGGGAAAGGTGATGCTCCCATTGTGCAAAACCCAAATTCGCCTGCTAAAGAGGTGGTTCCTCCGACTGAAGTTCAAGATAAGGAGGTGCTTGACGTACAGCCTCTTCAAATGGTGCTTCCTAAGACTAAATCGACTGAAACATAGTCGAAGCTTTTGTGCATGCCTTTTTGTTATTATCGGCTAGCCATCCGAATTTTCTTTGTAATTTTTCACGGCTATTTGCATCGGTTGGACTGTAGCCGATAAGTCCTTTATCTCGTTGCTTATTCATACATAATCCCCTTCCAAAAAGAGGGATACTATTTATTTAGATATTTGTCATTAATAGCTCGATCTAACTTCTAATCATTTCTCTCAATTAGCTGATATGCACCCCCAGAGATAACTTTGCTAACTAAATATGGTCTAGCTGGCCGACCATTTCCCAAATTTTGGATCATTAGGTGCAATCATCAAGATAGTTTTCATTACCATATCCCCTTCTTGAAAAGATCTAATCTTGACACGCCGATTATACGTCATGTCCACTTTCTCTTTATGTCTTAGAATGTGCTCAAAAGCTAAGCACCTATCTTGGTCCAATTGATCGAGTTCCACAAATAATGTTTGTTGATAACTGGCTATTGGCTTATGTTGAAAAGCCACCCTAGTCGATCTTACGTTGATTTTATTGGTAGGATCACATCCTACCCGTATGTCAACGGATAGGACTGAACCCGGTTGTTGTTCTTGGGGAATTTCTATAGGCTCAAAGTACTTCTTACAGAATCTCATGCGACCTCCTTAGACTATCCTTTATAGTCTTCCTTATCATGTTAATCAAGACGTTGTTGGTTGCCTCAGCTCACCTATTGGCTTGAGCATAATAAGGAGTAGAATGTATAAGCATGATATTAAACTGCTGAAAAAAAGCAGCTATCTTATTTCCAGTAAACATAGTGCCTTGATCGGCTGTGATAGACTCAAGAATCCTGAACCACAGATGACTTGTTGTTTGATAAAAGCAATGACTAATTCCTAAGTCACTTTCACCATCGAGCCTCCACCCAGTTAGTAAAGTAGTTAGTAGYTATCAATATGAATAAATGCCCTTTGGATGAAATTGGTAGATCTTGCTAATGATATCTATAGCCTAACCTCTAAAAGGCCACGATTTAACTATACAATGGAGTTCGGTTGCTTGGATGTTCAAGAGATGTCCCTGCCTTTAACGGACGCTGCAACTTTTGGCATAATCATGGCAATCGACAATGATATTCGGCCAATAAACTCCATGTTGATGTAGGGTCTATCTTAGCTTTGAGCTAGCTTGGTGTGCCCCACAGAGTCCTTCGTGGACTTCGGTTGGTGCTCGAGCCACTTCTTCTTTACTTAGACATTTCAATAGAAGCCCTTCGTGGCTTCTCTTAAGCAAATTGTAGGCTTTAAGTCTAAGTTGTTTACTGACCTTGACAAAGGGTTTTTAAGATAAGCTATCATCTCAGACCTCCAATCTGTTGTCTCCTGGTCACTGATGTACATGATCAGCTGGTGTAGAAAGGCCGGTGGTGCACCTACTGTTCCATCATTGTATCCTAATCCATATTGAGCTAAATCATTGGCTTCATAGTTCTCCTTTCTTGGCGTATGCATAAGCACTACATTAGAGAACCAATTTAGTAAAGACTGAGTCTCCTGGTATAAATTCATCGAATTGACATTTGTAYACCTGTATTCTCCCATTAGTTAGCGAACGACTAGCTGATACTCTCCCATAATCTGCATATCTTGAGCTTTCATGGACAACAATAGCTGCAACCCTAAGATCGGGGCTTTTTATTCAGCTTGGTTGTTGGAGCAACCTTTCTCTAAGTCGAACATAAAGCTGCCATTAGGACGGACTGGACTGGTGATCCTGATACACGCTCCTACCTCCCAACTAGTTCTGGAACCATCAAACGTTAGCTTCAAGGCTTGAGGTTAATGAAGCGGTGTGCCTCCGCTTAAGGATCGACTGCATAAATACAAGGATGGTCTGCCAGAAAATCGGCTAAGGCCCTTTCCTTAATGGCTCGTACAGGAACATATTTTAGGGAGAAAGTTGCTAATTTCACTGTCCATCTCATTAGGTGACTTTGCAGTATAGGCCGATTTAAAAGGAACTTCACCAGGTCTACTTTCCATATCATATTAACCTAAATTGGCAGTGGATAGTATTCTAACTTTGTGCAAGCATGAAACAAGTAAGGCATAGCTTTCTGATGTGAGAATACCTGGTCTTGACATCATTTAGAGATCAGCTGAGGTAGTATATGACTTGATCAATTCCTTCATCATCTTTTTTGGCTAAGAGGCAATCGATTAATGCCTTAGTAGCTGACACGTATAGTTTCATTAGCTTGTCATTATGCAGATGAGCTAACTGAGGTTCTGCAAAACTCCGTTTGATTTGATTAAAAGCCTCTTGTTGTTCAAGTCCCCACATGAATGTACCAGCTGGTCGTAGCTTAAGCAAAGAAGAAAGATCTGAGTTTACCATTTGAATTCACCAAGAATCTAAGCTCTATAATTCTTTCTTGTTCCTTAGGGGCCTAGCCTCCAAAATAGCTTTAGCCTTATTGGCGTCTATCTCGATTCCCCTTTAATGAACTAGGAAACTAAAAAAATGCCAGCAGAACGTTGAAGGCACACTTTGTAGGATTCATCTTTAGGTTGTGTTAGCGAATCCTGAGAAAAGACTTCTCCAAATTAGTTAGATGCTAGGCGAAATTGGCTGATTTGACAATTAAGTCATCAATGTATACCTCCATACTCTGCCCAGTAATGTCAAGGAAGATTATATTCCATAGCTCGCTGGAAGGTTGCTCCCTCATTTTTTAATCCAAATGACATTACCACCTATTCAAATAGGCCAATAGCTCTGGACACCTAGAAGTTGTCTTGCATATGTCATCTTCAGCTATGAAGATTTAGTTATATCCAGAACAGCCGACCATAAAGCTAAGGCATTTGTTCCTAGCCGTCAAGTTAACTAGCACATTGGCCAGGGGCATAGCATATTCATCTTTAGGGGTGGTTAAATTCAAATTTATGGAATCGATACATACCTAAATTTAGTCGTTCTTCTTGATAACTAGAACGATATTAGACACCCGTTCAGCATACTTAGCCCTTCGGATGAATCTATACTTTAGGAGACATTCGACCATAGCTTTGACTTTGGCGAATAAGATTGGGTTGATGAATCTCCTAGCAACCTAGTTGTGAGCCTTGAAACCCTCTTTGATCGGCAAGTAATGTTCTACAACTTGTCAATCTGGCCTGGGCATTTCATAATAATTCCAAGCAAAACAATCTATGTATTGCTTGATTAATATCATTAATTGCTCCTTTTGTTTAAACTCCAATAAAGCACTAACCTGAGTCATCCTGAGTTCATTGTGATCTCTTATATTGATATCAACAAGGGGGTCCTGTGGTACAAACCTAGGAGCCTACTTGAGGTTTTATTTAGCTTTAATTGTTTCCTCGAGATCTTTCGACTGTAATAGATTACCCATTTCTGTCTAGATTTTGTAAATGGCTGAATAGGTTATTCAACTCAAAGTGTTTTAGTCGCACTCCCCTAATGTGACATTCTTCAGCTGCCTGGCAACTACTATGTTCTTGTCCAAGGACAGCTTGGAAAAATGCGAAGGGTCAAACTCTRAGAATGAAGATAATCTCGCTCATTTGGATATCAGATAAATATGGGTTTGCATCTGTTGGGATAACTTCAACTCCATTTCCATCCCAAAGCATCAATTGCTAATGGAGTGTGGATGGGAGACATTGGTTAGCATGAATCCAATCCCGCCTCAATAACACGGTACTAACAACTGGTTTGTCTAGTAACCCCAGTRGAGTAGTCAATTTTTGGGCCTTGGTGTACTAAAGTGACCCATTCGGCATTAGGTTCCCTCGGCAGCTTCGGTCATCCCACGAAGCGAAGCTTCGGTTGCTGCAGGTGGTGTTGGTCTAGGGCAAGTGCTTGCACAGTTTGAACCCGTCCTGCCAGCAGCTGGGGTTTATTCCAAACCCTCTCTGGCACTACGCCAAGGCAAGGCCAGAGTGGTGTTCGTCAAGCCAATTTTGGTGCAATATAGATTATGCGGCTCTAGGTTTACTGTCCTAGATGAGGATGGTGGAGATCAGCTTCGGAAGGGGTCTATGTCGGGTCTTGAGGATAGGATCGAAGTTCTCCTTCCACCTTGAGAGTTTTCTATGTTCCAGGGGTCCTTAAATATTCGAGGAGAGATAAATGGACAGCGGTGAGGGTAGGTCCATCAGTCGCACCTATTGTTCATGGTGGCTTGGAGACCTAGCTAATGCTAGGTTCACAAGTGTAGAGGCATAACGCTCGGGGATCTGGGGATTCAAACATGGGAATGTTCTCATTTTTAGCTCCTGCAAAGATTGGGCAAGTTACGGGTGAACCAGTGGCACCTCAAACCTTTGTTGTCGCTGCTTTAGATGTTGTAATGCCCCAAGGTGCAAATAGGGCAATCGAGCAATCGAGCTTATCCAACCCTACCTTGGTTGATGTAATGGTGGAGATGGAGGGTTACATCAACCCTCAATAGGTGTCATATTCTAGTTCTGTTGCAATCTATGGAGTCTGAGTCCTCCGTGTCTATGAGTTTTTTTATTGTTAAGTTATTTTTAAAGCTTATTATCACACATAGTGTTCAAGGGGCAGGATTCAAGGATTTTCGCACCCACCTTCATGAATTAGTTATTTTACATTAGCCTAGTATTCTTCTACTTATGGAAGTCAAAATAGGTAGTTTGTATGCTCATTCTCTTATGGTACGTATGGAGTTTTCGCATGTGGTGATAGTCAACGCTCAGGGGTTGTTGGTGGCATATGGGTGTTTTGGAGGGAAGATGAGGGTACTATGTAGAGGTGGGGATGAAAAATGACCGGTTGTCTAAGTATCCCTAAGAGGGTGCATTGGGAGGATCTTTGGGGTATTTTACTCATTTGGGAGGAACTATTAGGGCCCCATGTTGCTGGCTGGAGATTTCAACAGGGTTTTGTTTGTGGATGAGAACAAATGAGGATGACTGGTGCGTGATGCATAGAGCAGGGTTTGCTAGGGGTGGTATCGACGTATGGTTTACTAGATCTGGGGTTCGCAAGGCCTCATTTTACTTAACTAATAAAAGAATTGATCAGGCCAATATTAGGGAGCGCTTGGATAGGACATTGGCCAATGATGCTTGGCGTTTGCTCTGTACAGATGCTTCTATCCCTTATCTTCCCAAGATGGCCTCAAACTACCATCCTCTGCTCATTTATGGTATCAGATGCAAAGCTCTTATGTTGCCCTCCAAGCCCTTTTTGTAACACCTCCAGATTAAAAAACTTTATCCTAACCCGGGAATGTCACTATTTACTCACTGACACGAATTTGCGAAATTTTCGAAATAATAAAAATCTTGAAATTTAAAATAGAAAAGAGATTTATAAAAATCTCAATAGAGTTCCCTCTGTAATTCAACCACAACCCCATGTATACATTCAAAGTCCTCAAAYATTTCAACACCCATAAAATAACATGCATTCCAACCCAACAACCATCCAATACACAGAGTAGTTCCAAAAAAAAAAAAAAAAGAACTTTGATTTCCTTAACATTTACCAAAACTAAAATTTGCGAAAACGAAGAGAATTTAAAGTACAACTAGCTAAACAAATAAAGAAACATTTTAATAACACACAAGACCATTCCAATGAACCATCTATCTTATTCGGTAAAACTTATTTAAAGAAAAATACATCGGGGTAACGTGGCTTGCCCACGAGCGACCTCCAAGCACCATCTGCCTTCACATCACCTGAAATGTAGAATGAAGGAGATGGAATGAGCGATAAAGCTCAGTAAGCAAATCTCATGCATGAACATATCCTACATGTCATGAATTATAAAATTTCACTTTCTCAATGAAAACTTTCAAATCATTTTCTTGTATAACCTTTCCATAAAATCTTTCCTTTCAAAATGCAAGAACTTTGTAAAACCTTTCATTTCATTACATTCGTGAGCTCACTGAGTGTAACGCCTAGCCATCAAGCTCTGCAATGAGCCATTATTCTTTGGAACTCGATTATATTTTTACCGGTAGAATCGCAAAGCGATTAACATTTCTTTACTTTTCCTTTCATCTTTTTACCTCCTAAGAGGTGAAAATTGCATTTTCCTACCATCCAAGAGGGGTGGGTCGGGTGCGCCGGTCCTCCACACCACATTTCCCACTCACATTTTTCATGGCTAGGTTTACACTCCTTTCCAAAAATCTTAATATTTTCCTGAACATAGTACATTTATAAAATTCATTCCCTTTTAAAATTCATTTCGTAAACCATTCGCTTCCTAAATGTATGAATGGTTCATGCCAGGAATGATGTAGAATTACTAYAACTACATGCCCATGACATGAAATACATAAAYTGTATATAAATACCGTTTACATAAAACAGTACAAAATATACTCATTATATGAAATCATTCAATACAATATAACACATTCCAATACAGTTATCACATAACACTAATGAAAAAGGTAGGCGGGTATGGGGATTTACTTACATAGAGTTCATAGGCAACACATCCACTTCACCACAAAGGAATTTAGAAGCATAAATACATATGCATTAATGGAATGTGAGAATTTACTTATTTGGAGTCCTTTACATTAAAGGTTCTTATTTAAATCACGAAAATAAATCCCTCGACTGTTCTTGACKTCAATGCGCTCGAAAGCGACCTAATTATGATGACAAAAGGAAAGTTCATTTAGTACGATTGTCTAAACTTGGATTTTCAATGTTTATTCCATGAATGTCATTTGTCAATTTTTAATTCATACTTAATTCTCACATCACCAATTATAATGTTCTTAAAAGTACAATTTAATCTCCTTAGCTCGGGGTTAAACTTAATCTATGTTCTCGCACAATTTCGCTTTAGGACATAATTACATAGGTTATAAATTCTCAGCGTCGAATAGTAATATTTTCACCTTTTAAGTCAGCAAACTCCAAGGGTTGCGTAAAAAGTGTTGCGCCCCGAGCGTGCGCTCAAGCGGCGTGAGCGCAACAGCCTGGGCATCTGGGCATCTGGTGCCTGGGTGCTGGGCGCTGGGCGCCTGGGCACTTGCTAGGCACCTGGGCCTTCGCAGGTCCCTGTTCCTGGCCGAAACTCAGCTGACCAGGCCAAGTTAGTCGACCACTGGTAGCAACAGCTCAGCAACAACTTGCTGAGCAACAATGGCTACGGCAAGCAAGGAAGATGGTTGTTGCCTTCGCAGGTGGTCTGCTCCTGGTCGAAACTCAACTGACCAGGCCAAGGTAGTCGGCCAACGACAACAACARCTCAGCAGCAACTTGTTGAGCAACAATGGCGACGGCAAGTAAAGAAGATGACACAGCTCTAGAAGTCGCCTTCCAGAACCTCTGTTTCTAGTCTACAATCGGTCGCTTGGCATTTCAAAGGGCACATCAGATTGATGTCACCGTCTGCAGTGGAGATCGGCAAGAAGACACGCAGATCTGGCTAGCTTCCGGCGAGATAAGGCGTCAAGTATTGTTCTGGTCGAGTGGTGTCACGCGGTAACCTCCGAACGACTGATCTAGTGGCTCGTACGAATCGGGCTGACGAAGATTGGTTCGAATTTGGTGGGGACCTCCGGTGCAGCGAGTGGCCTGCTCGCAAGCAGCGACGAGCAACGGCCACTTCAAGTACTAGCAGTGGGGGGAGGGGAGAAAAGAGGGAGAGAGGAGAAAGAGAAAGAGAGAGAAGAGGARAGGAGAGGAGAGCAAACGTTGAGGTGACGATGAGGGAGGAGCGATAGCAGTGGCAGCGGCTTAGGGTTGGTCAGGGTTTCGGGGAAAGAGATGAACAATAGATTTAATTAAATAGTTTTTTTTAACTTGGGCCGTAAACCAAATATTTCGAGCTTTCCCATTCCATAATTAATCCAATCCATTAAATTAAATTCTATGGGCCCTTCTTTCAATAACACTCTAGTTTTCCGAATGAAAATGAATAAGCCCAACAATTCGAGCCTGTAACTAATCAAGGACCCTGATCCGACAAATACGAAGATTCCATACTTATTGAAATAATAACCACATAGAAAATTATCCAATCATAGTTGGCACACAAATTCAGACGATCAAACAAAAATTCATAAAAAGAAATCTCGAGTATTACACTTTTGCATGGAGGCGGCCTTGTTTTTTGCGCCACTTTTGAGGATCTAGTTCAACATTATTGCGAGGTACTTCTTTACCCGATATTTTGTTGTATTTTACTTACTCAATTTGTATATGGAGCAGAGATGTGTTTGGAAACATTTTTAGGAGGAAGAAAAGGTGTCTAGCCCACATTGAAGGCATCCAGCAGAGCTTGTACTGAGGTTCTTTAGATTTCTTAGCCTAGGTGGAGGAGGAGTTCGTTGCTAAGTAAGGGAAATTCTCTGCTACGAGGCAGTTTTCTAGTGAAATCTAGGGCCAAGTGGTTGCCAGAAGGAGACTGTAACATGCGTTTCTTCCATATTACCACTCTTATCTGGCATGCGAGGAATAAGGATTGTTGTTTACGGGATACAGATGAACACTAGACTGATGACAAACTGGTTTCGGAGAGTTTGTTAAACACTTCTATATCCAATTATATACCTCAGAGCCGGATGTATTCGGCAGTCTAGCAATTCTATCAATTCAATCACTTGGATCGGCAATCTCTCAGTAGGGTGGTCCTCCCCATTGAGGTTAAAGAGATTGTGTTCTAGATGGGTCCTCACAAAGCTCCTAGGCCGGATGGCCTTATTTCGACATTCTTGTAGAAGTTTTGGCATATTATTGGTGACTTGATCATCTCTTTTTTTCTAGGGAAACTTTCGCACGAGGTGTGTTTTGGAGACACTTAATGAGTCTCTACTTCTGTTGCTTCCTAAGCAGCATACCCAGGAGAATATAGGGCACTTTCACCCTGTCGCTCTGTGCAATGTCTTGATTAAGTTGGTGACCAAGATGGTGTCGAATCAACTTAAGAGGTTAATGCCTCAACTGAACAAGCTTACTTAGAGCAGCTTCATTCTTGGGAGGATAAGGATAGATAATATTGTTGTTGCTCATGAAGTAATCCATTCTATGCAGATTAATATGGGCAAAGAGGGGTGGACAGCACTAAAGGTTGATCTGGATAAGGCATATGATAGGGTGGAGTRGCCATTGCTGGAAAATGTCCTCCAAGCGATCGATTTTTCTTCTCTAATGATGGGGCTAATTATGCATTGACCACCTCGATCAGTCTATCAATCCTTTGGAATAGGGACATCTTAGAAAGTTTTAAGCCTTTCCGAGGCATTCACTAGGGGAATCTATTATCACCCTACCTCTTTGTGTTGTGTATAGAGGTGCTTCGAAACCAGATTAATAGTGTTGTGGCGGAGGGTAGGTGGCTCCTGCTTACACCAACCTGACTAAGCCCAATTTTTCAAAGCTATTTTTTTGCAGACGACCTATTCTAGGTGAGGCTTCTATTAGCCAGGCAAAGGTGGTCAGGTAGATTCTTGATGCCTTCATTGTAGGAAGTAGGTAGAAGGTTATTTTATCTAAGTCTTGGGTATTTATGTCCAATAACTTTAGCAATGTGAGGGTAGACTTGGCGATCCACTCGCTACTAAACTCGAGACATATTTARGGGTTCCTCTTTTGCACTCCCAAGTTACTCATAGTACTTTTGGTTACCTGGTAGATCGTGTGAAAAAACGGTTGGCAGGTTGGAAGATGTGGAGTCTATCTATGGCTGCAAGGGCTCCTTTAGTGCAAACAGTTACCTAAACTATCTCTAGTTATGTGATGCAGATAATGAAACTCCTAGCTAGTATGATTTTGGAGCTCAAGAGTATTAATCAGTGTTTCCTGTGGGGTGATGAGAAAGGGCTGCACACGATTGACTGGCGATCTATTTGCACGCCTAAGGATTGCAATGGATTGGGCCTTCGAAATTTGCACGAGTTAAACCTAGCCTCCTTAGCTAAACTACGATGGTGGATGCTGGAGGATTCGAATGCGCTATGGGTTAAGCTTATTCTTGGAAAATATTCTTTCTTGCCATTTTTCCTCCCATATACTGATGGTTATATTACATGGTCATCGTCTACTTCATGCTAACATGGARTGGTAGGTGTGGGATGGGTCCTCCATGAGCTGCTGGATAGATTCTTGCTTGCCTTGTGAAAGGCTTGTTGACAGRGCTGCAACCTGTCAAGCAGCAGCCTCCTTGCATGCCTCCGTGCGGAGCTACTGGAGAGCAGAAGGAGGCTAGGACTTCTTGTAACACCCACAGATTAAGAATTGTCCTAAGCCGAGAATGTTACTGACTTAATTCTCATATATTTAAAATTTCAGCGGAAGCTTTTGAAAATAAAGGAATAAATTTTAAACTTTCAACAAGTTCATGAGTAAATAAAAAAATTAATTAACAGAACTACTCTTGGATATCAAAGCCTGCTCCCAAACGATCTCCATGCATCATCTGGTTAATCATCACCTGAAACATAAAATAAGGAAATATAGGGTGAGCTACTAAGCTCAGTAAGCAAATCCCATACATGAATGTATGAATAGTGCCCTATATGTCATAAGTTATAAAATTTCACTTTTTCAATAAAAGCTTTCTGAACATTTCTACTTCATAAACTTTTTCATAAGAACTTCCCTTTCAAAATGTAAGAACTTTTCAAACATTTTCATTCCTTTAAAGTCATGAGCTCACTTGGTGTAATGCCTAGCCATTAARCTTGCAGTGGGCCATTATTCTTTGGAACCCGATCACATTTTCTACCAGTAGAACCGCAAAACGGTTAACATTACTTTAACTTTTCCTAAACATCACCTCATAAGAGGTGAATAATACATGAATTTCCCACCCTACAAAAGGGTTAGGTCAGGTAAGCCAACCCCCCACGCCCAATTTCCCATTCACATCTTTCATGGCTTTGGCTTTACACCCTTTTTTCAAAATCCTTAACGTTTGGAAATCATTCATCATAAAAATAACATCTTTAAAAATTTCATTCCTCAAAATATTTACTTTTCCAAATTTCAWTCTTTAAAAACGTTTTCTTTCTTAAATGTATGATTATGTCCATATAAGAGAATATGCAACTACTGCAATCTACATGCTCATGACCACATGAACCCTTAACTTAAAATTTCTAACATGTCAATGAGTAATAAAATTCACATACTGGAAATAATATCACATTATAACACATAAGAGCAATTATCAATTCACATTCAATTCACATAAGAAGATTCAATCATAATAACAATACACTCATATCATAATTGATGAGAATGTGGTGATTTTCAAAAATTCACTTCAATATCCATTATGAATTCACATTCAATACACATAGAGATTCAATCATGATAACAACACAGTTACATCATCATTAAATAAGAATGTCGGAATTTACTTACTTGTAGTCCTTAGTAAATTTGTTTGCTTTCGCTAGCAGGGTGCCTTGGTTGCCCACAACATTAATATGCCACAGTATTTTAATATTATTACACAAAGAATATTCATCTGAAACTTGTTTAACCAAACACATTCATTTAACATAGGTGTTTACCATTAATACCTTCATCGTTTTTCCTATGGTGACCTTAACTAATAATTTCTCAAGACGAATATTTATGTCAATAAAACTCAAACTACTAATAGTATAATTTAATTTCATGACTCCTAATTTGTTCTTAAAATAACAATAATAATCATAATCATAATATAGATTATTTTATCATGCAACCCTAAATTATATTCCAAAATATTTCTAGAATTATATCCTCCTTTTACTTAATCGTACTAACTTAAATTTCAATTAAACATATTTCATATTTTTCCTTAATTATTATTACATAATACAAAACCTAGGCCATTCGGTTAATTTAAGTAAAGAAACTAAGGATGCACCTCGAATCCCGAACCTTAGGTGCGAACAGCGGTTCTGGTCATGAACGTGCTGCGTGCGCGTTACTGGCTCGAGCGGACGGCGCACGCTACCTGGTCGCCTGGTCCCCTAGTCGTCTGGTCACTAGGTGTCTGGGGGCCTAGGCGCCCAGTCACCTGATCGCTTAACGAGAGCAGAGAAGATGGAGTGGCGTTCAACATCGGTAGAGAAGAGGGGAGAGAGAGAGAGTGGGAAGGCCGGCATCAGTGAGGGCAGAGGGAGGAGGCGGCGGTGGTGAGGGGATTAGGTTTTATGTTTAAGGAAGAAGATGAACAGTCATCTTCTTCAGGTCGTATATATATATATTTGAAAGCTAACTTAACCCTAACTAAAATTTTATTCGTGGGCCATTTTTATTACTTAACCAACTAACCCCAACTAAATTAAAATCTATTAGTTTTCTTCTGACCCAAAATCGAACTCCAAATCCAATTTTTAGATTTGAATAAGAGGACGTACTCTAAATGGTCAAGTCTAAATTAATCAAATCTAGCCGGTCAAATCTAAATTAATTAAGACTTCTAATTAAAGTAAAGTGATAAAATTTTACCTTTAAATAAACATACTTATATATTAGCACATAGCAAATAATAAATCAAGGAAATAATTATTTATTTCTAATTGGCACATCGAACGTTACAGTTTCCAACCGCACTCGCGGCCTCCCTTTTCCCTCTATTTGCCCAACGCTTCTCGTCTTGGCCCTCCTCTTCCTTTCTCTTTCTTCTCATCTCTTTCTCCCTTCTCTCCCTCTGCTCACCAATATCGCTGCCTGAAGCTTGCGATATCACTGTTCAGTTTCGCTCGGGATCTTTTGCCCACGCCGGTGCTGGGAGACATCCCCGCTGGCAACCATTCGATTGACTTATCAGTCTCCAATGCTCGGAGCAGCTAACGACATGAACGTACGCGACTCAATCGGAGTTTTCTTGGCTGCCCAGATCTATCTTCCTTTGCCCTCGATCGCGCTCGGTTCGACCGGGTCCGAAGTGTATGCTGGCATGAAGCCCCCAGATCCAGGCGTCTTGCCCGCCGCTTGAATGTTCTGCTGCACAGCCAGCCTTTCTGTCTTGCCTCCCGCCGGTCATCGCTCAGCCAGATTGCCTTCATCTTCTTCTTTTTCTTCTTCTTCTCTGTTCAACGGTTTCGCCAAGACAGAGGAAGGATAATGCTCGGTCGCTCAACGTAGCGGAGTCGTCCGGATCTGTTTCTTCCTTCACTAGATCTAGAATCCCTTGCCACCGCTGTTGTTGCTGCTGCCTATGTTGCCAGGAGCAAGGACCTGCGAAAGCGACGATAGTCTTCCTTGCTGGTGCTCAACGAGTTGCGGCTGAGAAGTTGCTGCCGGTGGTCGATTGACTTGGCCGGTCAGTGGAGTGTCGGGCAGGATCAAGGGACAGCAACAGGGCTAGGGACGCCTAAGGCTGTTGCGCACGTCGCTAGAGCGCACGCCCGAGAATCTAATACCACTTCCGAGACACTTGGACTTTGTGAACTTAAAAGGTGAAAACATTATTAATTAATATTAAAATTTATGACATATGAAATTATATCCTAAAGAAAAATTGTGGGAGAACATAGATTATGTTTAATACCCGAGCGAAGGAGTTTAAATTGTACCCTTAAAAGACGCAATAATTGGTAATGTGAAAACTAAGTATGAATTAATAATTGGTAAATGACATTGTTGAAATAAACACTGAATATCTAAATTGGGACAATGGTACTAAATGAACTTTCTTTCTTTAATCACCATTAGGTTGTTTTGAGTGCCTTAACGTTGAGAACGATCGAAGGATTTCACTTTGCAATTTAAATAAGAACTTGGCAATGTAAAGGACTCCGAGTAAGTAAATTCTCACAATTCATTAATACGTATGAATGGATGTATCTAATTTTCTTTAGGTGGATTAATGTGTTGTATATGAGATTCTATGCAAGTAAACCCCATACCCGCCTATCTCTTTTGTTATGTGTTATGTGGTGGCGATATAGGATTATGTTATGAAATGTGTTGATTGTGTTGAATGTTTTTACGTGTTTCATATCTTRTACTATTATTATGTCGATTGGCATGTTAATTACGGTTGTATGCATTTCATGTCATGGGCATGTAGTTAGTGTTCTACATCATTCTTGGCATGAGCCATTCATACATTTAAAAAGTGAATAGTTTAGGAAATGAAATTTTGAAAGAGAATGTATTTTATAAATTAAAACGTGTTCAGGAAAATGTTAAAGTTTTTGAAAAAGGGGTGTAAAACCTAGCCATGAAAGATGTGAGTGGGAAATGAGGCGTGGGGGACCGGCGCACCCGAACCGACCCTCTGGGAGGGTAGGTAATGATTCACCTCTGGGAGGTGAAGATATGAAAGAAAAACTAAAGGAATGTTAATAGCTTTGCTGCACTACCAGTAGGAATGTAATCGGGTTCCAAATAACTATGGTCTACTGTAGAGCTTAATGGCTAGGCGTTACACTCAATGAGCTCACGAATGTAATGAAAGGAAATGTTTTACAAAGTTCTTGCATTTTGAAAGGAAAGATTTTATGGAAAGGTTATACAAGAAAATGATTTGAAAGTTTTTATTGAGAAAACGAGATTTTATAATTCATGACATGTAGGGCATGTTCATGCATTCATGCATGAGATTTACTTACTGGGCTTTTTAGCTCATTCTATTTCTCTCATTTTGCATTTCAGGTGATGTGTAGCCAGATGGTGCGAGGAGGTTGCTTGTGGGCAAACTAAGATACCATGAAGTATATTCTAAATAAATTTTATTGAATAAAATAGATAGTTAATTGTCTAGAATGATTTTTGAGTATCATTAGGATATTTCTTATTTGGTTTAGTTGATTGTATTAGGTTTTTCAAATTTCAGTTTGAATAATTGTTGGTTGGTAAAGGATTTGTTGAAGCACATTACCCTTTACGTTAGATGTTTATTTGGGTTGGAGTATATGTTGTGAATGAGTGTTTGAAAATATTGAGAACTTTTTAAATGTATGCAGGGGGTAGTTATTGAAATTACAGAGGAAACTCTGTCGAATTTTTATAACATCTTTGACAAGGATAAAAACTTTTTTTATTTCCTATAGTAGTTGATTGTTCTATGAGTAAGGTAATGTTATATTTTCAGCTTAGGACAGTTTCTAATCTGAAGGTGTTACAATTTAACATGGGAGTTCACCATTAATCCGTTCGTAATTTTTTCCTATGGTTGACATTAACCAATAATTTTCGAGTTTAAATTTTATATCAATAAAAATCAAACTACTAATATTATAATTTAATTTCATGACTCCTAATCGTTCTTAAAACAACAATAATAATTATAATCATAATATATTACTTATCATACAAACCATAAATTTCACCTTAAATTATATTCCAAAATACTTTTAGAATTATATTCTCCTTCTACTTTATCATACTAACTTAATTTTTTACATTAAACATATTTCATATTTTTCCTTAATTATTATTACATAATACACAATCTAGGCCTTTCAGTTAATTTAAATGAAGAAACTAAGGTTTCACCTTGAAACTCGAACCTTAGGTGTGGCATCGAGTCTAAGATGTAACGGTTCAATTGTGCTCGAGAAAAGCTGCTCTCCGGGGGTGCTAATTGATGATGAACAGTAACCTTGGTCATGACATGCAGCGCGTGCCCAATTGGTTCAAGGGAAGGCGCACGGCACCTAGTCGCTTGGTCGCCTGATGGGATTGGGTTGGACTTGGCTGATCAGCACTAAAATCGGCGAGCAAGACCAGCTAGATGGCCGATGAACAGGCAAGGAGAGGAGGAGATGATAGACGGCACCACAGGTCGCGCAGATCTGGGTGGCTTTCGACTAGGAAGAAGGAAGAGGGAGAGAAGGGAGGGGAGGCGAGGGGGAGGAAAGATCGGTGACAACGGCTTTGGGTAGGAAGAGGGAGGAGGCGCGGCGGTGAGGGCAGCTAAGGTTAGTGTTTTTCTTTGGTTGAAGAAGATGAACAGTAAATCTTTAATTTAAATATATATATTTTTTAAACCTAATCCTAACCAACATTCCTTCACGGGCCATTTTTATTCCTTAACCAACTAAGCCTAAAATTTTAAAATCTATAGGTTTTCTTTCGGTCCAAAATCGAATTCTAAGTCCGATTTTAGATTTGAACAAGAAAAGGACGGACTCTAACAGGTCAAGTTTAAATTAATTAACTAAGACTTCTAATTAAATTACATTAATAAAATTTCACCTTTTAAATAAATATACTCACACAATCATATATAAATAATTAATCAGTAGGAGAAATAATAATTTATTTCTAATTGACACATTGAACGTTTGGGCTGTAAAATACTCTAACAACTAATAATCATGCATAATCTAATTTGTGGATTAGAATATAAATCATATAAATATATATAAAGTTCGAAAACGAAAATTAAATCTTGGATATTACAGGTTCTCTCGGATGTTGGCGAGGCAGATGGACTCATTGGGGGCTCACAAGTTCCGGCTGGTTAATTCTTCGCTCGGGCTATGAGAGCCAACTCCCACAGGCAGTGCAGCAGGACTGTTCCTGCCAGTGTATTTGGTGCTTCACTGGGCTGTAATGATCGTCGTTGTTGCCATGGTTGATATAATGGGATTAACTAAAGACTGGAACGTTGTTATTGAGACCTCCTTTTGCTGGTTATGTCACAGAGAAACGTTGGATGCACTTAGGGATTGTGCATGGATCAAGTGCATTTGGGGTCACCTTCTCTCGTAGTGGACGCGTTTTGCATTTTTTGCCTGCTCAACAATAGATACCTGAGTCGATGGCAACTTAAAGGCTCACGTCGAATGAGTAGTTGTGTTCCAAGTCTGCACTGGCTTGGCTTGGTGTTGGTGCAATATATCTCTTTTTGTTGAGGATTTTGTGCTCCCTGGCAACTAGTATTGCTTATATTCGTCACAGAGTTTGGGAGTTTATGCAGTTTAGGGATACTGTTCAAATCCTTAAAAAATTGTAAATATAGCATATTGAAATTCCAAAAGTGAAAGAAGACATAGATGTATATAGTTAAGAGTTGTTTGCAGACTTCTAGTTACAAGCAAGAGCTCGATTTTGCTTGGAACAGAGGATAAAATGATTGGATGCGCGGCCCAATGTCACTTTAAAAAACGTTAAAAAGTTGATGAATAAGGTGTCCTAAAATAGTTAAATGCCTATAGCATATTCATGAAAGAATCCCTAAGCTTTCACTGTCCAAATTTCCTCTCACATCTGAAACAAGAGACGAATAGATTTAGCCAATCTAGTGAAGTAATTACTGTACCATGTTTTGCCACAGGAGCCAATTGATATTGTTCTTTTTCATTGTCTTACCAGTTTTATCAATATCTTTTTACACGAGTGAATTTCACATACATACTTACTTAGATATTTCTTTATTTCACACTCAAACCAGATTACAAAAGTCTTTTCTTTTGCAAACATATCAATGGCTTTCAAATGTTTAAAACACTCTTTCTGTAATTTCAATCATCACTGTTTTTGAGATCAATAAATCAATATCGATAGTAAGATCTACTTATTGGTTTTTCCTACCGACTGAATTTAAAGAGCATAAAACACTAACTACTGACAAGGTTAAAGACAGGGCTAAGGTTTCTAGACTTCCAGTAGTCTTTGAAAAAATTCTTTTAGAACAAATGTGGCAGCGCTATTTTATCATGCCTCAACTAAACTTTTCAAACCACAAAGAGGATTTAAACCCTTCCGTCTTTGAAGATTTAAACTTTTCAAATCTGGTCTTGATTCTGAACCCAACTGCAGCCAGGATTTTTCTTTACACCCTTTAGCTTCATCAGTTCTCTAACCCTATCCGCCTCTTCCCATTTACCAGCTTCTGCATACATGTTAGAAAGAAGTGTATAGTACCCTGAGTGATCAGGCTTCAGCTTAAGGAGATGCTCAGCTGCCCAACATCCTAACTCCACATTTTCATGGAGCCGGCACGCCCCGAGTAAAGCACCCCATATATTCGCATCTGGTGTGACTGGAAGGCTTTTTACAAGCTCTAATGCTTCTTCTATGAGGCCAGAACGACCAAGAAGATCAACCATACAGGCATAATGCGTATGAGAGGGCTTAATACCACGATCAAGCATGTCCTTGAAAAGCCTCTTTCCCGTGTCAACCAATCCTCCATGACTACAAGCTGACAGAACTGCAGTATACGAAACCGAGTCATATTCAACACCATCCTCCCGYATTGCTTCAAAAAGATTCATTACAGTATCCAACTGTCCCAGCATTCCAAATCCCAAAATCATAGTATTCCATGAGGCAGAATCCTTATTAGGAATCCTATTGAACACCTTCGTAGCAAGATCAATTCGTCCAGATTTAGTATACATGTCCAGTAGTGAATTTGCAACAAAGAGCTGGTCATGAAATGACCTTCTAATTGCAAATGCATGGATTTCTTTCCCTTGCTTGATTGCTGAGATATTTGCACAAGCTGAAAGTACTCCCATAAAAGAAACTGAATCATGCTTCATCCCCAGCAACCCCATCTCCGAAAAAAGGAGGAGAGAATTTGAGCATTCATTTGTTTGAGAAAAACCAACAATCAGTATGTTGTAAGATACTTCATCTCTAGGAGATATAACAAATACATTCCAAGCAAGATTGAGGCAACCACATTTTGCATACATGTCTGTCAAAGCATTTGACACAAATAAATCAAAAGCCGACCCCTCATGTATAAGCCTGGCATGGATCTCCTTTCCAGAGCGAAGAGAAGAAATTCTACCACAAGCAGGAAGGACATTTGTAAAGGTGACAGCATTTGGAATCTCACCGTGGAGTTGCATTTTCCTAACGAATTCTATAGCTTCCAACTCAAGCTCATTCTGAGCAAAGTTAGCAATCATGGTATTCCATGAGACAACATTCCTGCTGGCCATGTTATAAAAGATATTTGATGCATCAAGCGGACGTCCTGATTTGGCATACATATCAATCAAAGAATTGGCGACAAAAATGTCAACATCTATTCCCATTCTGACACTAATACCATGCACTTCTCTTCCACTGGGGAAAAAACCCAGTTCAACCAATACTGGAAGTATGCTAGATATAGCAACTGAATTCAATTTTATGCCCTCAGTAATCAATGACCTGAAACTATCCAAAGCATCTATATAACAGCCTCTATAAGCAAAGCTACAAATAACAGCATTCCAAGAGACATCGTTCTTCTCAACCATTTCGTTAAAGACCTGCATTGCAGCTTCAATCTCTCCGCATTTCCCATAAGCATCAATAAATGCATTTCCGACTTTCACTTTAGTGTCCAAACCCACCTTCAGAGCATAACAATGGATGGCACTCGTTGTTATTCCATTCCCAATGGTAGCACAAACTGGTAGAACACTCACCATGCTAGTATCATTTGGCCTAAAATCAGCTAACGAGACCATCTCTTTAAATAAATTAATCACTTCGAGATGATACTTATTATCAGAAAGAACACGAAGTATTGTATTCCAAGAAACTACATCCCTCTCAGGCATTTCAACAAACAACTTTTCCACAGCCACTAAATAACCACAATTTCCATACAGCAGCATAAGAGTATTATTAACAAACGCGTCTTTATCAAAACCCACTTTAATCAAAGCACAATGAACTTCCAATCCTTTTCTAACACCAAGACATTCAGAACAAAGTTTGAGAACAAAAGGGTAAGTATAATCATCACACTTGATATCATTCTTCACCATCTCATTATAAATTACCAACCCTTCACTACACAATCCCAAAATGGAGAGAGCACGAATTAGCGTATTGAAGAGGAACGTAGAAGAAGGCGAGAAGGGAAGTGTTCGACGGAAAAGATGGTAAATAGTTGATATGTTGGCTTGAAAAGTGGCGTATCGGAGCATAAGAGCTGCACAAACGGTGATAGAGCTGGGAAGCAAGCCATGGAGTATACAAGTGGCGTGGGCTTGCTTTGTTTGGTTGAGAGACTGCACAGAGGTGCAGAGGGGGAGAAGGTTTGGTGGAGAGTGGCATTTTGGAAGTGGGTAAGGGGTAGGGGTAGGAATGGGATGAGTATGCAAGCGTTTGAGAAGTTGAAAATGGAGAGCTAAGCGAGAGATGCGGCCATAGTGGAACATAGGAAGCTAAACTAGGTTCCGAAGAGGCCTTGAATCCTAATAATCTCATAATCCAACCTTCTTTCAACCCACTYGAATTAAATGCATTTGGGTGATCAATTATAGAGATAATGACTGGGAGAGATGATACTGATATGATCCCTGGATATAAAATAAAACCATGGCTTTTGTAAATTGTAACATGTTCTCCATAAAAAATTATTGGCAATCGATAAACGAAAAAGAATAATCGATAATAAAAAAATTTTAAAGGAAAATACAGATTCTGGGGTGCTCAAGAAGATTAATTAATGGAAAAGTAACATGAGTTGCAATCGCATTAGAGCAGCAAGTTGATTAGCTTAGAATTTAAAAGATTAAATATAAAAYAAGAATTGAAGAGGATAGCAACTGAAAGATCAATGTGAAACAAGATGCATCCGCTTCAATTATTAAAATAAGAAAGATTCGATCTTTTGCCATTATGAAAGCTAAGAAACAATTCTCGTACCCTGACTTGATCAACTCATAACCACTTCATGGATTTTCTTTTTACTACGAGATGATCCCGCAAATATGCAACCAGAAAATGCTTATTTTCATTCAAAGTGATCTATAGCAAGAAAAGAATCGCGAAGCACTTCGGATTTGGTACTGTTAAGAAGAGAAATTTCTTCAACAAATTGSTATGTCTGGACATTCCAAAGAGATAGAAATGTAGGACACTAAACCAGTATTTGAGCTTTATTCCCAGCACTGATATTTGAGATTGTCCAGCAAGTTCACTTTTAATGGCTCTTCGTCCGATTTTGAGTGAGAAGTTGATAAAGTTATGGGAGGACCCGGTTTTCTATCGCAAACTTCAGATAGAAACATAGGCAAAATCTCAGCAGTAGAGGGAGAATGGAAGCTTCTTCTCAAAATAATAATAATAATAAATAAAAATAAAACAATTTGCCTATGCAAGACCAGTTATCTACTGCTTGGTTTATTCATGAAGACATAGTTTACTTGCCCTATGGGAACCATGATCAAGCCACTAAAACAAATTTGAACAGCAGATTATTAAAATATTAGATTAAGATGCAAAATTTGGAGTTAAATGACCAAAAACTATTTACCAAAAGTGCCAAGAATGAATGGTCCCGYCATTTTTTAAAATATATCAYAATAGAATTTGTTTCTTTATTTATTAAAATATCACATTTTTTATATCAAGGCATTATTAAATTTTCTTTTCTAATTTTTTACTCTTAATTAATTTTCAAACCAATATCTCTTTCCTCTCATTTTATCTTCTTTCCACATGTCATTAATCTTCTTCTTTTCTAAAATAAAAATGAAGATGTTATTTTAATAGTAATTTCAAACTATATTAAACTCGTTTTATAAAAAACGTTTCAAATTTTATTCGTGATACTCGTCTGGCTTTGCTGCAAAAGATTAATTTATTAGTGATTTGATGAAAATGCATAACAATTTGGAACAGCAGTCTTCTTTATACTGCTGAACATCATATAAAGACCAAGCCATGGACATAATAAGATCAGTCAAACACCTGCTTATAGACACTATAAAACACTGTTCGACAAAGAATTCCCAAATGATATGACTGCGGAAGCAAAACTGGTTTACAAAATACAGTCATTTGCCTCATTTCATTTGGTCCCATACTGCTGCAGCTCCTTCAATGGCATTACCACCTAAGAAGAGCACAATTCCTCTCCTCTTTTTCCTACTGTGTCTCTCCACCCTCTTCCTCCTCACCCTCCACCCCAGCGCCAGCAACCCTTCCTCCCTTCACAGCCTCCACCGAAACGTCAATCCCACTGCACCAAACTTCACTCTCATCATCAAAGTCCTCACTTTCAACCGACTCTCCTCCCTCTCTCGCTGTCTGAACTCACTCTCTAATGCCTATTATGACAACTCCACCAAAGTCCACCTCCATGTGTACATTGACCACTTTCAACGACCCCCTCTGGATGAAAAAGGACCTCCAGATTTGGATCAGAAGTTGAATCTTTCGCGTCAAATTCTTGATTTTGTCGATAGATTTAAGTGGGATTTTGGAGAAAAAGTAGTACATTACAGGACCTTGAATGTGGGACTTCAAGCTCAGTGGCTTGAGGCCTGGTTGCCCATCTCAGATCACGAGTTTGCCTTCATTGTGGAGGACGACCTTGAGGTTTCTCCTCTGTATTTTAAGTTCTTGAAGGGTTTGATTCTGAAGTATTATTTTGACCAGGCCAACTTTAACCCAATGATATATGGGGCTTCCCTACAGCGCCCGCGCTTTGTCCCAGGTGTGTGATTTTATTGAATTGTTCTTCTGAATATATGTAACTAGAATTTGTCTTAGGATTTACCTTTTTAACTTTTTGTTAATTAGAAAGTTATTGATACAGGAGGTGCAAATTTGCAATCTCATGCTATGCATGAGTTTTCCACCTAGTTGCTAGAAATTGTTGAAATCTGATTGAATGACGTTTATTATTATTATGGTTACATTCCATTTGATATATTGATAGACGTGTGTGATTGAACATGGAACATTAATTTGTTCATACAAATTGAATTTTAGATGAAATTAGATGACATAGTTTTGATGGACTGAGTTATTGATGAATTTTCTTTTCTTGGAATGGTTAATCTGTGGGAGGATTTTTTTTTTTTTTTTGAATAATAATTTTGAACTCTAATGATAATCAAGATTTCTTTTGAGAGTTAGTTCTAATTCTCTAATAAATCTATCTGATGCTTGTAGATGGAAGAGTTGATTTTTGGAAAACACAGAACAACTGATGTCCTCGATCTGTGATTGTTCAGAGAGTTAATTGTCCTAATTATTGTATATTTTGGAGGTATTTTAGAATTAGGGTATGGATTTACATACTTTTTCAATTCATCATGTAGGAATGATCCTGGCTAACCTGAACTCTTGTCTATTTGGAGGAGGATATGGCAAATTGGGTTTTATGTGGAGTTTTGCAATATTACTTGATTGATATCCTAGAAATTTTTTGGGTTAAAAGGAAATTGCACTAAACAAAGAGAAATTCACAATCTAGGGAAGAAACCCCTTTGGCATCATCCTGGGGCGAACTTCCTGCCACTTTTTTGAGGACCTTGCTTAGAAACCATTGATTTTTTACCCACAGTTACATTATTCAACCGTGTAATTTGAAGCAAATCTTGATGCACATGTCGTGTTTTATTGGACTAAATATGGTTATCTTTCTGGTAGAAGGTGGAAGAATCATGAAAAGCATAAATTTTGCATTGCTATGAGAATCCATCCAGAAAAAGGAAGTAGGACTTACAATAATAGAAGAAGTGAAGCAGTAGACTTGATTTCAACTTGAGGCATGTAAAATATGAAGAGATGGTCTCTAATCTCTTTAAGGAGGCGATTCCTGTAATAGAGTAGAATCTTTGGTAGTTTTCTAATTTGGGAGCATTGGGTAACTATGTGTGGTGTATTTCTAATTTGCTAGTATCCCAATGCGAACGATATATTCTCTATTCTAACGATCTAGTTCTATCTTAGCTATGAAAGTATTTGGCAAGGAAAAACAATTCAAAATATATTTTGCTGTCTTATTCACCTAGCAAAATGTCTCATCACCAGTCTGTTTATCATGACATTCGTTTTGAAGGTACAAATTTGACAGGAGGGTTTTTTGCATTCTTTTATTTGTATCATAGTAATTTGAGATACCATCACGTTTTTGCAGTCTCTCTACCCCTTTGAGTGCGTCACAGCACCACCTCCGTAGCTTGTCTTTCTCCCATGTAATTTAATTTTGCTGTACCTCTATATTTTAATGCACGAATTCACAACTTCTGTTGTACAATTGTAGTGAAGAGTTTCATGTATATGTGTATTTTGACTAGTACATGAGACCTAATGACAGGGCTAGCAACACAATTAGGTAAACATATCCTAGAACTAGTATTTTGTTTGGTTAATAAGTTTTTGACATTATTCTGTGGTTCAGGGTTAGAAGAAAAAGGTGAAAGATATTATTTCTGTTTGTTGCCCATTAAAGGAAGAGAAGGGAAAATGTGTAAAAGAAACTGCTTTTGATGGTTTGCTTGCTCTGAATTGGGTTATTCTGATATTGGACTTGGGGGACTAGGATACATTGTACAGAAAGAAGTAAGGGTCCGTAGTTTTCTATTTGAGAACGATGGTAATGGTGTTCAACTGGATTGATTTGGGATTGAAAATTGAACCAATGAGTTAGTACTGAAAGATCAAGGATCAGTTTTAGACTCAACCTATAGTTCAAGGAGGGTTCACATTTACTGTATTTATCTTTTTGTTTTTACGAATGCTTTTGAATATCCCCACATGAACCTACATCCTTCAAGGAAGTTAGTGAGGATAGGCGGATGGGTATAAAGTGGGTAACTCTGCCAAGAAAAGCAATCATAACTTCGTCATCAAAATAATATTGGTGAGTATTTGTTCTCTCCATCTCCATTTTGATGCTTGTCACTTGAATGTGATGGTACACTAATTTGTGCGCTACTCAAATAGTTTGGAATACAGTCAGCAGACCTTTGGAAAGGGTATATATAAGCTAACGCTCTTCGATATGTTCGAAATGCTATGATATAGTGAATTGGTCCTGGGAGACAGAGGACTCTGAGTTCATTGGAAATGTGAGAGGGATGTGATTATTAAGATTCTGCAATATTCAGGATTACTCTGTCCATTCAGAATACCAGCAAACTATGTACTTTCGATTTCTTCAACCATTTTTAATTTGGTAATGCGGCTAGCTGATGATGATCGAACTCTTTCAAGCGACCACATTTGGACCAGTTAGTTCTTATACACTCAGGACCTGCTCTTCACTGACCCTTGAATTTCGCCCCTCCAAAAGAACAATAAATGTCCAACGCATTCTTCTGTGGTTTTTGATTGAGTATACTACGCTGCTTCAGTTCATTTTGTTTTGCTATCAATGGTGTTCTTAACTAGTTTTTTTTGTTCTGCTTACTCTCGATTGGTTTTGGATTTGGAGCTAGTTAGTTCTTTACTCAGGGTGTGATCTTAACTGTTCATTTTCTTAAAAGAGTAGTAAATATTCCAAATCATTCTTCTTTTTTGTTCAGAGTGTATTAGGCTGCTTTCATTCATTTTGCTTTGCTTTAATGGAGTTTTCAATTAGATTGTTTGGTTCTGCTTACTCTCGGATAGTGTGGAGTTCTCGGTTTCTTGTCATACTCCCCTTGGTGTAATTTTATCAATAAAATTTTTGTATTTGTAATTATAGCAATTAAGACGCACGATTCTCATTGTGCAACTTTATTTGTCCTAATTGCTTATGTGGTTTCTTGATAACAGGAAAACGTGGGAATAAAATCCAATTAGATAGTAGAACTCGCATTTTCTTGTATCAACTGGTTGGCACTTGGGGTCAGCTTCTATTCCCCAGACCCTGGAAAGAATTTCGTTTATGGTATGACATGCATAAAGCAAAGGGCTTGAAGCCATTTCTTGATGGGATGGTAAGTTTCTTTCAGTTACACTCTTTCCCTCGCTTTTCTTGATTTACATGGTATTGATTAAATACCAATGCTAAGTGTTAAATAGAAATTGTAATGTGGATGTAGGTGACAACAGGATGGTACAAAAAGATGGGGGAGAGAATTTGGACTCCTTGGTTCATCAAGTTCATTCATGAACGTGGATATTTTAATTTGTATACCAATTTCATGAATGAGAGAGCTCTTTGTGTATCTCATAGGGATGCTGGTGTTAACTATGGGAAATCTGTGGGACCTGATTCTTTCTTGGTGGATGAAAATTTTTACAATGACCACCTGTTTGAACTGCAGCCTGTGAGCAATCTGAAGTGGTATGATTTCTGCTTCAGAGAAGTTATTCCGAATAGAATTATCAAAAGTTCTGATGAACTTGAATCTGGCCTCCATGTGATTCAGAAATCAAATACCATCATTCTTGTTAACCTACAAAGAGCATCAGAGCCCATTGTTAGGAACTTACTTTGCCACTTTGAGAGGCTGGCTATTGGAAACTACATCTTTCTGGGCCTGACATCCGACTTGTTACTCGATCTTGCAAGAAGAGGACATCCTGTGATTGATGTGGACCAATTTTCAGAATCTATCAAGTTCTACGAGTCAATGAATATTCAAGAGTTCAGTAAAAAGCCGATCAAGGCGATTATGGTGATTGCCTATGTGATTAAGAAATCCTTGGAGCTTACGTACAATTCTTGGGTGGTGGACAGCAACATGGTTCCTCTCAGCAGCGATCTGCATCTAGATTTGCCCAATCCCCCTGTCAACTTTTATTTTGGGAAGAACTTTGAGTTTCTTCACATTAAGAGTTCATCTGCTGCTTTGAAAATATGGGATGATGATTTTGTGCGCAGAGCTGTTGCAATAGCAGATTCTTTAAGAGCTAAAGGTTCAGTTTACTTGGGGAACAATTTTATCCAAGTAGTTGAAAAATTATTGGAAAAAGATAGTATAAAATATGACAGAGCTGGTGATTGGCAATTTGGTTTAGATATTAATTACAATGATGCCAACAAGACTTCTTTAGGTAACGGACAGAAGTTTGTTTTATGGTCTCCTGAATTGGATTTAGAAGTAGTTCAGAGGAAGCTTGAACAATTAGGAATCTGGGCTGTAGATAGTGAATTTTCTTGTACAGCAGTTGTTTGCCAGTCATCATAGCATAACATTTTTTTTTTTTAATTCTCCAATAATTGATTTCTCAAAAGTTTGTCTTCTGATCTCTACTGAGTTGTTGAATATTACAAGTTCTGCATAGAATCAAGCTTTTCATTTTTTGACAGAAGAGCATGTCACCATTACATATTCTCTCCGTTGTTTCCCTTTAGTAAAGAAAGCAACTGTGATGAGATTGAATCCATGGAGCCATTCTTTAGGAGCCATTCTTTAGGAATAGAAGCTCACTGTCTTTCAAGTCTAATCCCTGCATATACACTAGATAATGTCATCGCCTGCTTCTCGAAGGTTCTATGCAGTATTATTTTGGATTCAAGATTAGATTCTTATGAGTTATTCCACTATGGACGATTAATATATCCACAACTAGTATACACCATAGAAATTCTAAACGAATGAAGTATATTTCTAAGTAGTCTGCCTCTTCCATGTTATCTAATCCTAAGAGCAACAACAGAGCTAATAAGCCGACGCGAAAACATGGTGTAACACAAACTAAGTATAATGAAAGCCATATTTCTTCAAGAACCAAGAAGGCCACGGCTACAAATTGTGCTTAATCGATACCAAATATAAAAAACAGGCATCAAATCTAAGCTACTCAAAATTCGGCTAAAAAAATCTATTCACGAATAAATCAGTTTCTAAACTGTTTAACTAATGTTACCACGCAAGCGCTTTATTAGCCATAGTTTTCTTAGTCTTTCATTCAATTTAAGGAACATCTTGGCCCTCTTCTCATCAAAAGCAAGGAATTCACAGGTTTCAATGATGAGATCATCATCAAAACCTGGAATATTTTGCACCATCTCAAATAGTTCATCTAAACACACTGGCTGGTTATTCTCTGTCAAAGCATCAGCTATCCTGCCAATGTTTGCAGCCATGGCTCTCATCATTTCTACCACTCTGTCACTAATACACCTCTTCTTAGATGGCTGCTTTGAATGCGATGATGAAGAGGGTCTTGCTCCTCCTGTCTACTGAGATGAACCTTGGGTGCCATCAGAGGTCGCATCTCCTCTTCCTGCTCCTGTTCCAGTTCCAGTTCCAGGATGTTCTTCCATGTAAGGAGCTTGATTAGTATCACCATTGGCACCAGATGAAGACAAGCATCCAATCACATTATCGCTGCCAATTGTGGCATGCAGGGCATCATAATTCTCAATGCTTCTGCCACATAAAGATTTTATATCAGGATTTTTCTGTCAATGACAAGCCTGTTAATTTAGGAAGTCACTGAAAAAAAAAAAAAAAAAACAATAATTGGCCACATAAACTACAAACCAATATCTTCAATGATACCTTAATAGTTTCGTAGTTTTGCCCTTCTCAAATGATATATATATATTTGGCTGTTCAACTTCACAAGACTGCAAATTAAGGTGCTTTAAAGAGTTTATATTTAGATTGCAGATTTATCATAAACAACAATAACTCCAGAATTATTATGAACTTTATACTTTGATCTAAATGTACAAAAACCTTTGCCCCATAGACCACAAGAAGCACCTATTCTACTCCAAATACCTGGTAAATGCAACCCATCATCACAACCTACACCATCTGTGCAGACACTTCAGCATCAAGTTGATTTTTTAATCTTATCCCCAAGTGTATCCTCTAATTCATTTTCTCAAGTATGATTCATTAATATTTTCCATGCGTCACCATTTTCTTTCCGATAGTTTCCATAAGATGACTTCTCACCTGTAAACTTTCTTTTACCAGTTCCGGATTAAGGGAATAGACTCCAAGGAGATTGGAAGCAAGATTGTCTACATCTCAGATATGTGGCAGATAAAATATAACCTATGATAACTAGTTTAAAGGGATGGATGCTCCCAGTGGTTCAGCCATTGGTTTTAATCTTTTAGAAGAGGATTACTTTCCAGATTAATGACATTTAATATGTTATTGATCGTGCTTGCTGAACACTAAAATTTAATATTTTACAAGATTAACTATCCCCCGCCCATACACACATACAGAAAAAAGGAAAATGAAAGGAAAAGAAGTAATTAAATATTAGAACTATAAAAGTAAAAAAATATATTTGAAAGACAACTTAGTGGCTACATCATTACTAGGGTGGGAATACGTAGGTCTATCATATCAAGTAGAGAGGCTGTTCCTATGTACCAAACCACAATATTGCAGTCATAATCAAGCAACTTTACCATCTAAAAGGATTGGAAATTTAAACAGAAGGCAACATATTTGTGCTACTTTTACAGTCTTATTATCCTAACACTCCAATGTACAAATTTACCTTAATGCATTCATTCCACACGGATTCACTTGTTACAACCATCTTTAGCTTGTCATCCCACTTGAATTCCTTGCAGGAGAGCAGCTCTTTGACAAGCCTGTAGAATCTCTCCCATGTCTTTAGACGGCTCCTAACATTTTCTTCCGTTAAACCAAGTGAAAGTTTATCGTTTAAAGAATTAGCTGCGGCTATGCAAGCCATAGGCTTAAGATGTCTCCCAGGTTTATTTCCAAGCTTTTCTTGCTTCAGCAGCTCCTCATTTAAGCAATGGTCCATCTTATTCATCCATACTATAAACTTTTGACTCTCTACAGCATTGCCACCCTGAGTCTGAAACAAGAGTTCAGCTTCTGCATCATTATCCATCTTGTTGTCCATGTCATTTTCAGTCTCCTGTCTGGAACATTTAGTTTGATCATCAGGGCCAAATATAATATGCAAATCATTGTAATTGCTGATAATTTGTCCACGGAGCAGCACTGCATAAGATGTTACCTGAAAGACAAAAAAAAGACAACATTAGAACAGAAGAGACGAGAGATCAGGGGAAAAGAGTTTCTACTTTGAAATTGTAGGTAAGCAACCATTTCAAAGGGGCTACCTGAGTGTACTCATGCCAGACCAAATTATCTGCAATGATCATTTTCTGTTTCTCATCCCATGAAAACCCACTCTGCTCAAGGAGCTCCTTAACAATTCCATACATTCCCTTTCCCATTTTAATTCTGTTCTTGATGTGTTCTTTTGTGAAGTGAAACTGAAACCTTTCACTTACAGTTGAAACAGCAGCATCATACGCAGCAGGCCTAAATTTACTTTCCAATTTGTCTTTGTTATACAGCCTCATTTGCTCTATAAGAATCATGCTGAGACAATAATCCATATCTTGTGTCCATGTAATATTCTTCAATTCATCTTTTTCACTGCCCCAACACCTTATCGGCAAGGCATTTATAGGTTCCACTCCATTACATTCAGCAGCCAAAGTATTCCTATTTCTCGAAAACCTTCCAGCAAGATCAGCGTTGCCAAATATAATAAACAGGTGCTCATAGTTCTCAAGAACCTTTCCTTTGGAAGCCCTTGTATCCTGGTGCTTCTGTTAATTGACCATATAATAACTGATTTGGGACCTCAGGAGGCCATGTCCAACTTTGCCAAAACAAAAATGTTTGAACACTAGCCTGACCCCACAAACATTTTTCATATCAAATATTTCTCTACAGGCGATAATCTATGTGCAGTTTAGAATGTCAATACATATTATTAAAATTTCACATTGGTTAAAAAGACACATAGAAATCAACATCTTAGACTGGGCCACAGGAAAAAGTATGATATGAAACACAACTAACTCTTAAAATATCAATGTAGGGCGTGGAACATTAATGTAGCCTGAAAAAGAAAAAGTTGTACGCAGTACATCGATCTACATATGGCCTGCTCAAGTAGCTGGTTGCAGAATATTTAAGCTACTAATAGAGATGCAATACTTTGTAGTTCTGAAAGAGTAAGAGACACACATGCATAAAGAGAGCGGAAAAGGAAGGGAAAGAAGGCCTCTTCCAGTAATTTCCCTTCCAGTCTGCGTAAATTGGAGCAAACATTTCTTTTCTTTTTCCTTCTCCTTTGTAACACCAAGTTTTTTCACTTGTTACTCTAAAAGCACCTGATGAAATCGCACAGATACGATCCATCATAAGGCTTACAAGTAATACACTAGCCATAGAGAAAATCCTTCACCAGTGACCTCAACGGACAAACATCAATACACGACAAGTATTTGTAGAATAGTCTCGTACTTGGAAGGACGACCATTCTCCTAGTAATGCTCCTAAGAAGCTCTCAAGTTCTTTAGTTTCACTCACACCACTTCATCTAGGTGAGTTCAAATTGAAACCTACAGGACTCTAGCCTTATAAGTAACAACTTCTTAGTGTGGCAAAGTGAGGTAATGATAGTTCATAAGAAAGCAGTTCCATTCCTTTTCCACCTCACTCTTGACTCCAAAAGATATATAAAAGGACCACATTCTACAAGTATGGGTTCATTTGATCCTGTGACTGGTAGAATTATGATTTATTCTGCAGAAGAAAGCTGGATAAGATCAGATTGTTTAAAGAAAATTTTACTCCTTTGTCTACCAAAAGTTTTCCTTTCTTCTTTTCTCCTCCCCATTCCCTTAATTTTTGAGTTACCACCAGCCTTTCGTGACAATTAGTTCAATGCCTGGATCAATATTCTTATAATTTAAATCACTAATATTTTCTCCTTTTTACTAGTACATATTCTTTTACTCTTCCTTCCTTTGGGAAACAATTTTGGATTCCACATATACATTTGCTGGATTCACTCATTATATTAGGTTCTTAAAATCATTGACAGACAACAAAGTTCTGAAATACATTGCCTATGACAATTGTTTGCTACATAAACTGCRGGTTCTACTAGCTTTCCTAGTCAAGAAGGTCATAGAAACAAAATCTGCTTTTATTTTTGTCTTCTGGCCATTTTCCAAGGATATGAAAATGTTGAAAGTAGAGCTTTTCTTGTATGTTTCTCTTCATTTGGAATAAGTGTGATGCTCATGCATCTGTACTACTTGCTGTGGCAGAAGGTTGGGGATAACGGGTTTTATTTTGAGGATATTTTAATAAGTATGTCTTCACCAATCAGTTAACCAAACAGGGTATTGGCTGAATAAACTTCGATTTACTTTGGTCATTATATATGCAGAAAATATCAATGATCATCAAGATAAATGAGACATCTTGGTATTCTCTTTCCTTGGACCACACATATCCCTGGATGTCTCATCCAGTCTTAGGTACTATGTTAAAGGTTGTAAATAGGATTACTCATAATTAGGAAATTGTATACCTTGATCATAGAAAGTGATCAGGATTGATTATAGGATGGATTAGGAACTTTCCTATTATGGAATTCCTACTTTGTATATATATAAATGTTGTATGATGAATAGATTACAAGGAAAATCCACCCCTCTTTACACAGGATCAGAGCCATAGCCTTCTACATCAGCAGAGCTCATCTGTTGACAGAAATTTTTCCGGTCACCATAATCCGGATCGCCTGGTTCCATACAGCATGGATTTGTGCTTTGTTGGGTGAACATCCATTCGGGTGTAGGACACTCTTTGGAACAAGTTCGATTTTCGATATTTTCAGTTTCAAACAGCATGAATCTGTGCTTTTCTTTTTCCCAYTTTCTCTACTGCTTTTGTGTTATGACTGATAAGAAGTCGGTAGTTAGGTCAGAYATGGTTCCTGTGATGTCAAAATTCACAGAACATGAGCTCAATGGCTCCAACAATTATCTGGATTGGAGTAAAACAGTTTGAAATTATCTGCAAAGGATGGACATGGATAATCATATGATGGAGAATCCACTGCAAGACGACTACAAAAAGACGTGGCTGAGCAAGGATGCTCGGTTTTTCTTACGGATACGAAATTCCATTGAGACTGAGATACTTGGTTTGATCACGGATGCTCAGTTATTCTAATTTTAATCGAATATTTAGATTTCTTGTATCCGAAGAAAGGAAATATCTCACGCATTTATGATGTGTGCAAAGCCTTTTCTCGTGCAGAGAAACAAGATATTTCTCTCACAAACTATTTTATGGACTTCAAAAGAACTTATGAAGAGCTTAATATGTTATAACCCTCTGCTCCTTTACATGAAAGTTCGACGGCTGAACAGGAAAAGACGGTTCTTATGACTTTTTTGCCTGGTCTTCCTTCTGAATTTCAAACTGCTAAATCTCAAATTCTCTCAAGTTCTGAGATTTCCTCTTTCAGTATGGTCTTTCACTCAGAAAGTTCCCTACTTGGGGACAGAACTCAGGAGGCATTGCGTGTCATTATTGTCATAAGCCCAGGCATATGAAGCGTGACTGTTGGCTAAAGAAATTCTGTCCTCAGTTTAGAGTCTATCTTCCTTATATTGTGAATCTTGTCAGTTTCCCAAGCACCATCGTCTTAGTTCAAGTCCTAGATTCAACAAACGAGCTAGTGCTCTTTTTGAATTACTCCACTCAGATGTTTGGGGTCCTTATCCAGTTTTGTCTAGAATTAGATTTCGGTATTTTGTTACTTTTGTTGATGATTATTCTTTTATGACATGGTTATTTTTAATGAAAATTTGTTCTGAATTGTTCTCTCATATCTGTGCATTTCATGCTGAGATTAAGACTCAATTCAATGTTTCTGTATAAATTTTACGGAGTGACAATGCCAGAGAATATTTATCAACATCTTTTTAATCTTACATGATTAAAAATGGCATTCTCCATCAAACTTCTTGTGTAGATTCACCATCTCAAAATGGAGTGGCAAAAAGAAAGAATAGACATCTTCTGGAAACTGCAAGAGCCTTGTTATCTCAAACATTTTTGGGCTGATGCAATTTCTACTGCTTGCTTTATGGTTACTCATATGCTTTCATCTGTTCTTTTTCAACAAAATCATTATTTCCCATTGAGCCAAAGATATTTGGCTGCACTTGCTTTGTTCAGGATGTTTGTCCTCATTTCACCAAGCTAGATCCTACTGATTAGCTACCACTTCATCCGTGAGAAAATATAGCAAGGTTTAATTCCTATGGAGTATGTTAAGATTGGAGAACAATTGGGTGATATTTTCATAAAGGCACTAAAAGGGTTCGGGTTGATTATCTTTGTAATAAGTTGAACGTGATTAACATCTATGCTCCAACTTGAGAGGGAGTGTTACAGGTTATTAGGAAATTTTATAGCTTGATTATAGGATTGATTAGAATTGATTATAGGGATTGATTAGGAACTATCCTATTATGGAATTCCTAATTTGTACATACATACATATTATATGATGAATAGAATACGAGGAAGATTTCCACACCTCTGATTACATACCAAAAACCTCACAATTATTTTGTATGTAGTATTCATAATTAGCCTCAATCTGTAGTATATGAGCTGAATTCAGCTCAGACTGCGATGTATACAACACTAAAGATGAATAGAGAGAGAAGTCAACGACACAATAAGCTGAATATTCAAATAAAATCATTCAGCTCAGCTTATTCAAATTATTCAAACAACAATAGCTGAATAGAAAGGAAAATCTCCGTGCACCATTTATGTGACACAATATTTCACATTTTCCGAAATATATGGAACACTTTCAAAAGGTGATCATTTACTTTACACTCCCAATACTATACTTGCAGAAATGACAACACTTTGAAAAATATTTAACGACACAATTTTGACAAACTCATTTATTTAGCGCTCCCTTCCTATACCTGTACCTCAATTCCACTTTCAAAAAACCCCACCACCTCTACTCCACTTGTTCAGTATTGTATCTAATTTTGATGTTTCTTATAGCAGTTTGTGAGACCATAATTTGGAGACTTGTATCTGAATAAATTAACTGATGAGAAACATGAGCCAGACCGAAGTCCAGACCGAAATCATTATCTATAGCACTGAATCTACTGGGAAATAATTCTCTCTTGAATGTCGAAATCATTATCTATCCAGTCTGGTACTTTGAAGTTCACAACAAAAAATTTCATGTCTTCTAATTTTCTCAACAACAAAGTGTGCTTTAGAATAAACCTGCCAAGGCAAACAAGTCATTTTCTGGTTCTCTTAAATCTGAGTGTTTATTTTTAATTTTGTAAAATTGAAAATTCACTTCTTTCTGATATTRTATTATACATTCAAAGACAATAGAACTACCGCGTTATACAGAAACTAAAATAAGAAAGGAAAAATAAAGAAAAAGCATTTGAACTCAAATACATTCCAAGTTATTTATAAAATCTTCTTTTAAGAATTTGCTGGAAAGTAAAATAGGTTCATTAAGCTTATAATAGGATATGCCATTTAAACTCTATTCTATCTATGATACTTAGAAGGAATCAAGATACAATGATAGAGAACAAAACTACTTCCACTTTCACATTTATTATATGATTAAAAAAATATTGGCACAAAAATTTAAACTACTTATATTTTTTCTGGACTTCGCATACAAAAGAAACAGTATCTGCAGGGATTCAAATTCTTATAGATGAGATCCAATATTATTTGTCTTTCTTGTGAACTAGATGTGGCCCTTAGTGAAGTTCTGCAGTAGTTTTACAAAAGTTGTTCTTTATCAAAGAAGAAATTACAAGCTCTGTCTGAGGATTACTAAAACTCTGACCTGGAAGATAGACTACCAAACTCATCGTAACTCTCTAATGCACGGGGGGAGGGAGGAATAACCAGGAGGCACTCTTGGGGCCAATTCAAACAGGCAGACTGAGATTGAAGACTGCTAAGACAATATTTAGGATATTGGATTATGGTGAAGGTTAACCRAAAGAATGGGAAACTTGCATATTGACTTCCAACCTCAACGTTTACAGGATATACATGCCTGAATTGAGATGTTGAAATGCAATTTGATCCTAGAATAAGAAATGTGTTTACGGAATTTCTCATACATAGCATCATGTTTCAAAAGGTTAAGCATATCTTTTTCCTTTGGTAATTGGATAAGAGTTGAATTTGAATCTACCAATCAATAAGAAAGATAAATTACTACTGCATACCTCAATAAAAACATTCCACAATGAATCATCTCCAAGTATCATCTTCTGTGTTTCATCCCATTTGAACCCACCATGAGAAATAAGTTCATTGATAATGCTGTMCTGCTTCCTCCAAGTTCTTAGGCGATTTTTGGTATTATCTTTACTCAAACCAGGACCAAATTCTTTATCCAGTGATTTAACAGCAGCTTCATAAGCTTCAATGTGCAAGGCATGGCCTAATTTATAACCTTTTCGCACTTGCTCTGCTAGAACCTCACCGAGGCAAGTCTCCATTTCATCTGTCCACCTCAAATTTCTAGTCGGCTTCTCATCAGTCTGGAACTCAAAATTAATGGCAGTTCCAAAATTTTTGGACATTACATCTACMCTTCCTCAGTATCACAACAGCTGGGCAATGCTTGATCGTTACCCAGAATAATTCCCATTTCGTCATAATTTTCAAATGCTCTTCACCTGAAAGACTTAGCATCAGGATTTACCTATTTTCAAAAATTTCTCTGAGTTAGAAACTTACCCTTGATAGTGTAAAGAATGTGTGAAGAAGATATTCCAGTATGGATGATTAGAATAAATACTGGAAAACAAATATCCCAGAAATCTTCCACAACTAAATAAGTACATTTCTTTTTTTTTTGCAAGTAAATTAATATATTTTACCCCAGAGGAGATAAGTAGTAGACAAAAATCTTTAGGTCCCATAGATCCCCACATCACTCAAAATCCTGTTCAAGTGTCTAGATTCTAGACAAGTGCAGAACAACTAACTACTACACAGAAATTCCATTCTTCAACTCCTTAACAAACCATAAACTTCCCTTGAACTGGAAAGAAATTGCTCTCATTCTCGGATATTTGACCAGACCAAATGACAACTTAACGATAAGAGAAACTGATGCAAAGGGCAGAACTTCAGAGATGCAAAGAGCTAGAGATTAAACTAACATCCAAAAGCCCGAAGCTTATGAGAGAGTTAGAATACCCCAGAAATATTGTTAAACGAATTAGTGCAGCCCCTTGAACAGAATGCAACACTACAGAGTACTTCTACGAATATTCATTCAAAACAGTTAACTTTTAGGAAGGCATGGACCATCTCAAAATGGAAAAGATGTCATATTAAACAAGTATCACATCAACACTTACTTTGACACTTTCGGACACTTATTAGTACTCCTATTTCTGTGTTTGAAAACTCAAAAGCTGAATTGCAGAATCTTGTGCAAGACATTTGTCAAATTCATTTTCAACAATGAATGTATATATCTTGTCAAGTTTCTTAAGCAGTGGGAAAATTAATTTATTCATGGTATAAGTAATAAGATAGATATTAAAGATTTCACCTGGAATATGGTATTATCAGAAACAATGTCTTCATTCATCTCACCAAATGAACTTCTTATATGATGGTGCACRAGAAATGAATACATTACTTCCTCTAAAGATAAAAACAAGAAGTATGTGAATCAATTCTTTTATATGCTTGTGTTCTAGAAAATGTGATTTATGGCATAATGGTACAAAATRGATTAAAAAGGATAACTAGAACATGTGAGGAAAAAGTAATCAACGGCATTTAATGTTACCTTTATGTAATCTTTCCATGTAGCATCATTGCGATTACCATTTCCTTTGTTTTTGTCCCATTTAAACCCTTTTTGAGCAAGGATCTCCCTCAAAACTGCATATTGCTTTTTCAATGTCTTCAGGCGGTTCTTCACATGTTCTTTGTTCAATTCAAGTCTAAAATTTTCATTTCGTGCCTCAACAACAGCAGCATATGTTGCAGATTTGATAATGTTCTCTCCTTTATAACCTTCTTTTGCATAAACTGCAAGTATCTTGGAGAGAATTGTCCATTGGACTTGTCCATATTGTGTATTTGACTTTTTCCTTGATGCTAGAATTTTGATTCCCATAAACCTTTGGAGACATTTCAAATCCTGGAAGTGTAACCTGATATAAAGATACCACATTCTAATCAAACATTGAAAAAGAATATATCCAAAAATCATGTACATGAGATGTACATTGACAAGCCAACAAGATAAAGTTGACCAATTTTTGCTTGTAACTTCTTCAATATTTACTTAGTAATCATGCAAGTAGTACATAACAAGCGATAGTATACTGCCAATCAGTTTCTCATCCACATCTGAATAATAACATAGTCATGTGCAAGGTAGAGGTCAGGTCTCGTGATTCCTGCCGAAAGTTAAAAGGCAAAAAAGCATATCAAGAAAAGTTGAATTAGAGGTGCCCCTTAATCCTTGCTTAGGCACACCAGGCATAATTCATTAGTGCTCAGAAGCACAAATAGAACCTGCTGCAAAATGCCTTGCCCCACCAAATGTGTCCAACAGCCTCAGCGACGTGCTTCGGTTTGCCTTTGACAATTATTTTGAAGGGAGCAGAAGGCTGAAGTAAGTCAATGGTAGGGACTTAACCATCCGAAGCTCTCAAGAAATAGTAAGTAACACAAGTTCTTTCAAAATTTGAAACATATCTCACTCTAACTTTTCTTTTTTCGTCTTGCCCATGCTCAATTGAGATAAACTCATAAAATAAAGACACACACAAGAACAAACGAAAGAGAAAAGGAAACAATATGTGCACTTATCCTGCCATACTCTTCAAGTTAGCACCAATCAACTCATACTACTGCTAACATATTCTATCATTACGGAAACCTAAATACCACAATTGTTCGATTTTAAGCACTACCTTCCCAAAAAATAGTCTATTGATCTTCTACTAATGCTTAGATTATACTTCACTTATTCTTTATTGTTCCTAGTTATTTGAGATCCTTGTAATTCATCCTTTTTTTTCCAATATCTAATTTGGAACTTAAAGAAAGTAGACACCTTAGTTTCATAAATCAAAATTGTAGCTAATAACATCTGCAAAGGAATATAAATAATGTTTCAAGTTAATTCATCCATAACTACGATGCAAACTCATTAGGTAAGTAGATATTGCAGCAGAAGTCAAAAGCCTTTGTTAGAGATATTATGAACAAGCATGAATCAGGATGCTCAGTCAATAACTTCCTGAAATCAACTAGGATTTTACCGAGTCTTTCCCCGATGCTTATGAATGGATACAAGAAATTCATAGGGTAGGGCCATTTCTACATTCTGCATTCTGTATTAAGCATCTACTTGATATGCGTATCATTTAAATTTGATTTCGACGACTCTATTTAATCAGACAGTGGTATAGGATTGCTGAAAGKTCTTCAGTCACATGATTTCACATTGACCCAAAAATTCAGCAAGCAATGTCAAATTATGTATGTGGAGAAAGGAAACAGAAGCAATAGATACTTATCTTCAACAGATTTAAACTATTAGAAAAAAAAAAGGAAAAGAAAATATTACTAAGTTATGATTTCTCATATTTCTTTACATGCCATCTCCTCCAAAATCATGCCCTTAATACTCTCATTTTCCCAAGTATCTGTAAATTTGCTTTATCAATTAAAACCTTTTTCCTCTTCTTGCTATTCAACTCAACAAACCAAAACCTTACTGATATACCTTCTATGGATGACTAGAGAAGTATACACACGAATTCGGAGCGATCACCCTCAGCTTTTTTCGTTTTAAGATCGCCATTTTCCTGAGATAAAGGAAAAATGTGAAGGGAAATTTTTCTTTGAACTTTTAATTTGTGCCAAAATTCCCAACACCCCAATCCCCACCCCCCCAAAAAAAAAAAAAAAAATTAAAAGAATTGAGGAAATATAGTACTACAAAAAGAATACCATTCAGATGTAGGAGGATACTAACCAGACATTTTCGCACTCCGTGTCTCGTAGATGACAGGATCATGTTTAGGAAAGTTGAATTTTGTATAATTCAATTGATAAAACTTGTTAAAGATTTGGCATTTTTTCACTAAAGGTACAAGATGAGCATATATAAGATGCATGAAATAAGAAATTCCATAATATATCTCGATTAAGAAGTTCTATCAGCTGAATAATACAAAAAAAAAAAAAGAAAATCAACTTTTTTTAACATGTATACAATTCCCTCGAGGCATATAAGCGAGAGAACAACATCTGGATGACAAATTTCTTATTTGTTCTCAAAAGCAAAAACAACATGAGAAAATGACAAACTCTTCAAACTTCACCTTCTTTTCTTCACCAAAATCCAAGCTCTAAACGGAAGAGCTAAACCAAACTGCAGTAATAAATAATACCAGTTACACATACTTGGTACAATTACAAAGAAAAGTTGAACGGAAAGAACAGAAAACTCAGGTAAATGGCTGTTTAATATTTACTTGTAAGGAGAAAAAACTGACACTAGGAGAAAATGACGATTAACAAAATCGGGTTGAACTCCTAAAAGCCAAAGTTCTAAATCCGTTCAGAAATTGTTTCAGTGACAAYAAATATTTGAGATGCTAATTACGCATCATCTCCATGAATTCTACAATTCTCAAAGAGAATAATTAGACCGACAAAAAATGAATAAACCACGTTTCCTTTTTAACTAATCTTTTCAATTATCCTTAGTTTTTCCTTTTTAACTAATTAGCCTTTCCAGTCTGATTTCTATTTCAAAGCCTTTATAACATCATTTATAAGTTAAATTAATAGATTAAAGTTAACAAAGAAACAAGTAATTCATGATACGCATAATCCTTTTTGCAGGACCATATCTTGATTGAAGGCAATGCCATTTCAAGCTTTTCATTGTTAGCTTTGAAAGAAAACGCACCAAAAGCTTTTGTTTAAGTGGACGAGGTGTCTGAATATGGCAAGCAGTCTCCTTAGTGGAGGAAAGGCAAGTAGCTAGATGGATACCAGCACCAGAGGGCTTCAAAACGAACGTTGATGGAGCCTTTAATGAAGGACATGCCAGAGCTGGAATTATCTTCCTTGATAATCAGGCTGTGCCAAAGTTGCGGGCGGAACACACGGAACTCGCTGCCTTGAAGGACTGGGGATTGGTCAAGTATCCAGGATCCGGCTAAGGAGCTTGGCATTGGAGGCTCTTCATAGGTGCCTCATAGGACCTGATTTAGTTACTGAATGAAGTTCCCGTGTGGGTTTTCTTAATAAACAAATAAATGATTTGGATCGTAATTTTTCATTGTCCAATAAAATTTACGAATTAATTTATTAAAAAGCCATTTAATAAAATAGTCCTTCAAAAACCTTTTGCTAAATGGCCTAAGGTCCAAAAACTTTAATACCCTTAATTTCACTCAAAATTTGGCCCCATCTTTCCCCTTCAGACCATTCATCTTTGTTCTTCCCCATTTTACTTTTCTATGCGGCAAACCCACTCCCGGTGGAAAGTGCAGTTAAACATTAAATAAATATTGATGATTGATGAATATAAAGATCCTTTGATGCTATGCCCTTTTTGCTTCACTACTAATCATTATCCGCCATATTTACGACKCCGCCTTTGCACAATGTCTACGCTRAGGTTTAATTTTGGGTCATACAAGTATWTTTTATTTAAATGCAAATAACACTAGGAGAAATTAAATATCTGTTAATTTTTATGTATCTTTTTCTTGCTTAATTAATATTATATATATACAGATCAATCGTATAGAGAAGGGCATAATTGTTGATTTCAAGCATCAAGATTTTCAAATGCCAAGAAAAATAAATCTTTATCTTTCTGACATTAGGATTATTTACGGTTAGTGCCTCAAGAGTCTCCAACCGATGGGGTTTATCCGATTGGATCAGCCTACTTAAGCTCCTAGTAGGTATAATATAATAGGGTCGAAGTCCATTATATTGTTACGTGTTTTATTTAGCTTTAGTTTTTACTTTAAATTAAAAGACTTTTGATTGTATTTTCTATCCAATTTGAAGTAATGGTATGTGTAACTATTTGTTCATTAATATTCATAACTTGTTACTTTATTCAAATCAATTTCTGATTAATTRCAAAGGATAACGAGGCATTCAAGTAGTCAAGTCCTTTGAGAAACCAGATGTTGAAGCACAAAAGAAACTCATAAGCTTTCAAGGAACAAGACACGTTCCATAAATAAAAGTATCAAAGAGTATCCCGTGCATTAATGAATATCTCGGCTGAAAAACACCCATAGTCGTTGGTTCCTTTTGACTTTGATCTTATTGGAACTTTTGAGACAATAAGTACAAGAGGAGAGGCCACAAGCCAAGGACAAGAAGAATGAAACAAAAAGGAGATGTTGAATCCTAGGGCCACGTGTGAAGAGAGAGAGAAAAAGGAGAAGAAAGCTACTCTTTATAAAGAGGAAGAAGATGCTCTAGGGAAAAAAGGGAGGTCCTCAACAAGAGAATTGATAGAACCATAGCAGTAGCTGTTAGAATTTTAGAGAAAGAGAGATGATTTTTTTATCCTTCTTTCCTTTCAATTATAAGTTGTTTTCCTATTCAATATATGTTTGTGTTTATTATCAATAAAATTTAGTTCTCATTATTGACAAACTCACGGTATTCCCAAATCCATTATGAGATATAGAGGTTTAGATAAGGTTATAGAAGAATTCGTGAAATGATTAATGTTTGCAACAAAAGCATTCTATTTACTGATTCTGCATATCCCTCTCATTTTTAAGTTGACTTGTAGTTTGAGAAAGCTATTTATTTATTGTCAAGAGATGCCTCCTTYAGAGATCAAGGGTTAGTGTCGAAGCAAGGAATGAGATATAATGTTTCTTATATATTCATACTTAACATGAGTCAGTCAAAAGAAAGTAGCAATACGAACTTCTATAGAAGTGCAGTTAGTTAATTTGTGAGATACTTTATACGAACGTTCTAAGAGATTGAGATATATAACATCTTGAACCTTAATAGAATAGTGCTCCAACATCACAACCATCATACAAGATAGAGCATTTTATTTTTGTGCATTCAGGAACTCATATAAAGTGGAACAATAAGGAAGGCTATCAGAGATGTGTGATCGAGCCTCTTTATAGAATCTTTGTAATTAAAAGATAATGTGCAGTGGAATAAAACTATAAATATATAAGCGTATGATCTTGTCGATTTTATGATTAACATAATAAGATGGAGAAATTTAACAAAAATGATTACCTTCTTTCGTATGCTTATTGACCTCAAAAAATATCCTCTTAAATACCCTATTTTGTTCATTTTGAATAGATCACTTAATGTTTTAAGTTAAAATTTGAATAAGTGTACTTTGGTTATATTGATGTATAGCATATTCAAAGGTCAACCAGTCCAGAAAGTACTTTGATATTACTAAAAAGCTTAATGTTCTAGGGTGATTTTCAAATTGAAGAAGATTGCTACAACATTCAGGGCTACGAGGCAAGGGCATGAAAGGTGAATAACAAAGAAAAGGTGCAAATCTTTGATATTTATTAGGGAATTAGAGTGAAAGTAACATAAAGAAGGATGTTAGAGTTGACTTCAAATTGTTTCAAAAAATGCTAAAGCAGAAGAGAAACAATGGGGACCACATTACCCAAAATGTGCATTACCATGCAGATGTTGGATAAGTTAGCAATTAGCTCTCAGAGGTTGAAAGCTATAGCATTGCGAACTTAGCAATATTTTGGGTCTATAAAAGGATTAGCTGAACACAAGAGAAGAAGTTCAGAGATATAGTTCTTAGAAGCTAGAATAGAGAGTAGTTAGTTAAGGTTATCTTTGACAGAAGAACCACACTAGTTTAGAGCTACTCTCTTTGATCACAAATTAGGAAGGATAAGATTAAAGTCTTCCTTGTTTTAGTTGTATTATGTTAGCATTTTTAATCTGTAAAGCTTTTGAGTTATTACAAGTCATTGAAGGTTTAAGTCAGTTCGTAGTCGTCTTTTGAATCTGCTCTCTCAAACTTCTTGTCTGTGAGCAAGGCTTGAGGAAGCCACAAAACAATAGTTAGAAGTTATTGTTAATGATTAAAACATTTTTAGACATAAAAGGGATCCAGTAAGGGTAGAGATAGCCATAAGCTTATTTCACCTTTATTTGGAACTCAACAGTAACCACAAAGTACGAAGTGTTATTTCCATAAATGTATGGTTAATGCTCTAAGCGAACTTTGCTATAATACTACTTGATAGTTTAAAGAAAAACATTCTTTGAACCCCATGTAATTCTTTGAGACAATATTCTAGTACTCTGTAGAGATAAGGAAACTTATTCTGCCAAAGAGAAAGTATATATTAACAAGATATTGTAATGAGGACTCCCATAGAGATATGGTTAATTCATCTCACTTTTCTTGCAATTGTGCAGTAAGTAGTTCTGTGTGAGACATCACTCGAACCTACTTGCAAGTGCTACAATATATATAATTGCCTAAAACTTTTATTTTCTTGTCACTAACTTAACCCTTATTACTTTTAGTTATTTTTCTTTTAAAATATTTAACTTTCTGTCTTTATTTCAACAATTTACTTTTAGATGCCATTACTTGAACACTATTGATGCTATATCATAATTATCTCGTTCACAAAAGTTTAACATACTTTGTCTTTCATTAAACTATCCTTGTTGGATAAACACTTTATTCATTCTTACTACTTTTGGGCCTCGTATACTTGCATGTGTGCTAGAAGATTAGACCCCAACAATGCTCAAACATTGATTTAAATGTCAAACTGAGGAGCGATCTAGCAAATCCACAATTGGCAGATTCTCTAGCAGTCCACATGAACACAAGGCAAAAGATTAAGAAAAAGTTTCTTGTTTTGTTGGAGTGTGTAAGAGCTGGAATTTCATTTGGGAGGCAAAAAAAACAAATTTTCTTAACCCTAAATCCCAATCAATAATGGTATATTTATAGACCTGTAGAAATCGAACCCTAAWAAAATTAGGTAATTTATTACAATTGGATTTCGAGAAGTCCAATTTGGCACCTAATACTAGCCTAACATTTTGGATCATTTTATTTGAGCTTTCATTTAGGATTTCAGGTTTACAATTAAATTAAATCAATTTACTTTGATTAACATCAAATAAATTAATTTACGAACCTCGTTAATAATCTCTCACGCCATACTTAGCTTCAGGATATGCTAGGATCCTTACCTATTCGGTACAAGCTAGTACAAATGACCATTTTTCCCATGGCGGTCCTATTTTGCGTGACTTACTACGTTCATCATTAAATATCAATTGAAACTCATATTAAAATCATTTAATATTATTTCACTAGTATGTTCCCATAACTTCATACTTGGATTCCATAGATTGTGGTTGGGTTTAGCCAAAAACTCCATGACCTCTATTTAATGACTGAAGAAGTTGGTCGACTTCTATCAAATGAACCAAAACTACAATATTTTACTCCTTCTATTTTGATATCCTTTTGAAAACATATCAAGTACATTATTTCAATTGCTTGACTACTATGAGAAACTCTTATCTCATCACATTCCACTTCGACATGGATTCCTTTTTGCATGATCACATGTTCCCATATAGCTTAATATTAGTATTGCAAATTATCTTGTATTCCCATATACTCAAAGTAGTCAGTAATAGTAAGTTATAGCTAAGGGAATATGAAAACAAATATCATTTTAGTGAAAGGAATAAAACCTCATAGTCCAATGACAAGTAATTTGTCATTTACTTGTTTATTTTGTTTAAGTCATGTTCAAATTCATTTGTCTATACAAACAACTCTTTTATTTATAATGGTACGAGATTCATCATTTTCCATCCCATAAGTATCTTATACTTGATCATATGGAATGTAATAAGACTACTCTTTACGAATTATTATTTTCCCCAGTAATAATCCTATGACTAGGAACAACTTTCTTATTAGTATTGATTATTCTTTTATCTCATATGAACTCCTATGAAAAGAATAAACAACTAATAAATTGACATAATGAGAAATAATGCCAATAATACACTTATTGTAGATATTTTGGACTGTTACAAATAAATAATGCTCTAGGGCACAACACTAACAATCCTAACGCGCTATGAATAGGTTTAAGCTATTCATTTACCTAAACCTGGACATCTTTGCTACATCATCATTTACTAATATTGACTTTCTATGCCTTGTCTAACCTAGCATAATTTTTATTACTGCTTTCAATATTTTTTCTATTTATTATTGTTTTCTATATTTCACCGATCTCACAATATTATGTTCTAAATACATAATTTTACACTCTGCTTTTAGTAAACCTATCCTCGACAGAATGATACTTTGCTCTCACTCTACTATTTGTTGACCATGTATACTTGTGTGTGCATTGTTTATCTAACCTACAGCCCAACCAAAACATACAAGGAGGTTGATGAATTTGTGATTCCCTTTTATTAAGTCTAGGTCCTTGAGAAAACTCCAGAAAGCCCTTAATGGGCAAGGTGAATAGCGCATACGATAGGAACGAACTGTATAAATGGAGAACGTATAGGGAAAAACAAAACTATAATATTTCTTTGATCAAATCAAGTTCCCACCCAAGCTAAATTTTATAATATTTTCCTAGATTTTGAGCTTTGACAATGTAGAAGCAAGGCATAATTTGAGTGGAAAGTTTTAAATTAAGTTGTAAAAGAAAGYAGTAAAGAAAGAGGTAAAAAAGGTTTACAAAAGTAAAGAAAAGGAAAAAAGTTAGAAATTGATAAATTGATTTTAGTTGTGATTTGATTGATCCTAATCTTCATACTGTATTTCCCCATTTTATAATGGACTAAGCTCCGACGGTCTCCTTATTTTGTGTTATGGTCGTTCCGTATTCTTCTTTAGCAAATCAGGGAGTTGCAATATCCGTACAATATCATGTTTCAAATATCATGGAGCTAAGAATAAACATTATGCTCAAGAGACTCAGTCGTTGTAGCAATTGGAGCCTTCTTAGTGTAGTTGAACTCTGTCTCATTTACCTAACTCAATTATTCATGGAGATGATGCATATCATCTTTCTTCATTGATTGATCCTTTATTTTCTCCATCAGTTGATATTCATTGACTGACCCCTTTCCTGTCTGATCGACTTTCTGCTATGTCGATGGCTAATACTGTAGCCTTACCTGGGTTTTACCTGGCATTTGATCCACTCATGCCACCTAGGTCATCTAATTTTTGGTGTCAACACAAACCTCCCAGGTTTTCATTTTCAAGCTGGATGATGATGTGAAAACGAGAAGTGACATTTTGCATGCTCCAAAGCATGCTTGTGGTGGCTGGATTTCAATTGTCCTTGTTATCGTGGTATCTGTAACCATAAAAAGTATCCATTGTTTAATCATTATACCTGACTCCTTGGCTTTTGATTCGCACATCTTTCTTATCCCCAAAGGCCGTTGTTCGTTCTCATGTCCTGCCAAATGTTGGTCTCCATTCCTACCCCCTTGTATCGCCTCATGACTGGCACGGATACCCTCCACCAAACTCTCCAATCCTATTAACATTGTGGATTCTAGTCCCATCTCACTTGCATTAGCTTCGCCGATGATAGCTACAGTAATCCTCTGTTGCCTCTCGACCTACGACACCCTTTGACAGGTGAAAAATAGATCTCTCTATTATGGCATGCAATAAGAGCCCATAACTAAAAGTCTTCCTCATCTCCACTGTGGCCTCCTGCTAATAGAAAATATTGCATATGCAATTAGCTTTAAACGTGCAAGTATACAAGGTTTACAAGTAATATAAAGTGAATAGAGTGTCAATACCATGAGGGTTGGTAGCAAAAAAAGTAGTAGAAAAATTCATAATAAACACAAGTTGTGATTTGTTTAATTGTCACTTAAATAAAGTAAAATTATCTAAGGTTATATCTAATCATAAAATTTGTGAATAACCACAACAATAGCTTCTCACGGTGATTAAGAGTTTAGAAATTAGTTAGACTTAAGAATCTCCAATGTAGTAATGTTCAAGAAACTTTTACAACAATGGTGTAGGATCACCACCGCAACAGCTTAGAAACATTATTCACGTATATGAAGATAAGTAATGACCTCACCATTTCATTTTGTTGGTCCTTGTTCCTATTTTCCTAAGTTGATTAACTGTTCGGTGTGACCTAACTGAACAAACCCAAATAAAACACAAGTTTTTTATGATTTTATGAGCTAAACATATATTTTGACCGTGTTCACTCATGGGATATCAAAGATACCCAAAACCCATATCTATTCAAGTATTCCACCACTTTAATGCCTTTCAACCCTTAAATAGCTTTCACTTCACCATTAATGGCCAAGAAATAGAAAATGTATAACAATAATTACTCTTCAATGAAGCATTAAAGATATGCAACACCTTGATAAAAGTTTTCAATAGAACATTAATTAGATTAGCTCATCAATAACTGTAACTTTTATGAAGTTAGTTCATGCTCTTAAATGCTAAAAAATAAAAACATATCATGTTCAACATCTCAAAAGAATACTAAGAAATGGAGAAACAAAGCCCAAAGAAGGGTTGATGAAGCTCTATGGTAAAGTTCCATTGGGTTGTTCCTCTTTTTCTTCTTTAGCTCCAAGCTTCTTCTTCCTATTGACCTTTTTCCTCCCTTATTTCTCCTTGCGGCTGCTAGTATGTTATCTAAGATGACTTTTTCTGCCTCTTGGTCCTTCACTTGGAAGCTTTCTTTGAGTATTGCCCTAAGGTCTTGGGAAAAAGCTAGACACTTGTCAAACTTTCATTAGTTCTAGAGACCTACTTGTCCTTTTTGCTTTATGCTTTATGAATTTTTGTCCTTTTTGCTTTTTGGCTTCCCTAGATAATGCTTTCCACATGGCATCACTCCATTTTCATTTGCCTTAGCTTAAAATCACTATTTTTTCCTTTATCCAAGATCTTCAATGTTGCAGCGCAATGCTACACAATGAACACTGCACATTGACGTTTCTCACATTCATCAAGTGACATCAAAATTTGAATGTCAAATTGCTTTTCTGCAAAACAAGACATTTTACCTCAATAAAAGCTCATGAGTTCTACAACTTTACACTTTGACAAGAATAAAATTACTGAAATTAGACAAATTTTGAGGCAAATTAACACAAAGTAGCATTTTTAAACATCAAAGAGGGTGAGAATAGTTACATATATACAATCAAATCAATGAGTTTTTACTTACATTACCTGCCTATCCCTTTTTGGAAAATTGTTTATAGTATTACCTAATATGGCTATACTAGTAACATCAGAAAAGACAAACGTCCATACCTTATTGACAATTAAGGCTATTTGTAGGGAGGGTGTGATGTATGATTCACGAAACTGCTATGTGACATTAATAAGGGCTCGAATGAGGAAGAAAAAGGCTTGATTGGAGGTATGTTCCTTTATCTATGTTTCTTTAGCACTAAGAGACTGAGATGTGATCCTTTTTCCAACCTATATCATGTAGCTTTCTAGTGGGAGCCCATAGATGTGCATCCAAAATCATACCCTACATAGTTCATCATTTTGTAGCCCAACTATTCTTCTYCATGGGTTTAGGGCAAAAGGGTGTTTATAAAGCACCAAGGTCCCTGTTGTAGCACTCTATGCATCACCCTAAAAAGATATGGAACATATTCTTTGCTTGTCTAGTAATCTTGATATCATCTATCCTCCAAACTCTAGCCATGATTGGTCTCATAGCTCATGATAGCAACTCTTTATTTGTGTGCAACTTCGCAATATAACTATTGAGACAAGCTTGGATGCTGTTGCTCATTCCTCACTCGTGAATTTCTACTCTATGTTCTTCAGTTTTCGTGATCAAGCAGCCATTAAGCTACCGAATGATGTCCAACTCCATGAAAGAAATCACTTGTTGGAACCCTAAATTGGGTCAATCGCCAGCCACCAAAAATGTCTAACGAGTAGACAATGAAAACCCCACTAGTAGGGAGAGTTATTTTATGGTATAAATAAGTTAACTCAATGATTTATTCATATTCTTTGCTTCTAATAATCATATGCTTGACATATTATATGTTTCATTAGTGGTTCAATTTCCAAAATGAATGGAAGAGTAAGGATCTTGTTGTTTTTTCAGTTGGAGGACAAAACCAAACAACTGAAAACAGGAAGACAAAAAATAAAAATTCGCAAAAGTTCATGGATCATTGATGTGTATATATATATATGGGATTTTGGAATTGGTTGATTTGAGAAGAATAAAAACCTAAGGACTAATCTATTTATTAGTAAATGATGTAATGGATTGAGAAACGCATTAGTCTCGACAAGAGATAATACTATTGCCATTGCTAGCTGTAATGAGGAAGTCTAGGATTTACCATACTATCGCAATCTGAGTTTTGAATTAAGAATAATGATGATTTCAGTAACCAAGAGTTATTAATGTCATAAGAAAAATGTCTCTAAGAGTTTTGTAGAATATACGAAGTCATTAAGAATATAGAAACTCAATGAAAATGACTAGGCTTAAAATTGTCCAAAACTGACAGCATTAAGTATTTTATTCAAAACTGGAGTTATGAATGGAATCAGTGCATGAAATTGGTGGAAAAATAATAGAAGACATAGGTATTTCTAACCATATGAAGAAATCCCAATTCGGGCTTAGGATTACAACATAACAAGGTCAAAAACATTTTATCTAATGCATTTCTCCCCAAAACTGACCACTCTTAGGTTTTCAGTTCATATCTCAGTATATACTATTGAAAATACAACAAAATTAGTCTTATTTTGTTCCTAAGATTACAAGGGTTCCAAAAATATAAAGTTCAATACCTATGGGAGTGTGGTTAAATACCAGATTGTATCACAACAACTGGGTTGTGGCAGGGAAAGGCTAATCTGACAAGGCCCAAGTAATTTGTTCATATTGTAAGTTATACTAATCCAAATTGGGTGAAATTGGTCCCAATAAGATTTCCAAACATATATCATACTTATAATTTCAGCATATGGTTAAGCCACAATAATCCAAAATAGTAGGTTCAGGTACATTTTCCAGTGATTTTGTAAGGTCCATAACTTATTGTTTATGAATGCTATAACTTTGATCTATACCTTGTTTTAATCCCAAGAACCAATACTAGCATTTAGTCTAATCAAAACCTTATTTCTGTAGTTCGTTCATAAGCAATTTCCTGACCAAAAAACAGAGCATAACAAGATTTCACCAAAATTTTCAGAGAGACATATTTCAAATTTTCTTATCTTTTGCTAACCATCATCATGCCAATCATACCATTTTAAAGTCTTACAATGATAGAAACCGGTAGACATGGAGAACTCCATTGAAGCCACTTTAATAGTCAATGCTAAAATGCCCAAGAAATACCAAACATTTTAAGAACACAAAAACTTCTTAAAATCGGGTAGCACAATCTATGATTCAATCATGCTTATAATCTTCATATGACTAAGATAATTAAAGCTGTAATTACCTGCACATGCTATGATACAAAAGAGTAAAAATGATAACCTTGAAAAATGAGAGAAAAGGTGAAGTCTTGAAGGTGTTCTTGTAAACTCTCCTTGAACAAGATAAAAGAAGGAAGTTGATGATTCGGTCATGCAAACAAGAGAAGGAAGAAAAATGGAGCTTAAAAGATGTAGATTATTCTTACTTTAGTGGGGAATTAGAGCTGCCAGATGAGGGAGAAGGAAGGATGGTGCTGGCCAAGAGAGGAAGAGAGAGTGTAGAGAGAATGGAGAGAGTTGAGGGAGTTCTTTAGTTTGTTAAATGCAAAAGAAGAGTGTTGGCCGGCTAGGGGGTATAAATGGAGAGAAGGAATTAATTTCACTTGAAGGAAAAGAAATTAGGAGGCTTTTATAATAAGAATAAGTAAAGGCTTCATCAAGAAGTTTTTTAAATGAATTAAAACTAAAGGAAACAAGAAGAAGGCCCGGCTAGAAAAAGAAATAGGAAGAAAAATAAAAGAACTTCTAATAACTCTAAGACCCAATCAGATTTCATGCATGCAAATTGGATGTTAGCAGGAGCAAAACAACAAAATTACATGCAACATAGGGAAAGAAGAGAATCAACTATAGGGAGAAGAGTGAATGCCAAAAAGAGAAAATTAAATGCTTTAGGACAAAATTTGCATGCCCATTTGTTTTTATGTGTAGTAACGGAATCTAAATCAGATGATATAAAACAAGAGCATGCACATGTTAATGATCATAAACCTCTTAGAATTTCTGCCAAGCTAGGATGGAAATTTGAGTTTTTTAAAAAAAATTCAAAAATAAGATTTCGGTTTAGCCAAGGAAATGCTTGGATTCATTACTATCTAATCTAATCTAATTCCCTATTCGAACTAATAAATATCTAATTAATCTAACTATTATAATTATCCAATAGGATATCTATTATCTTAAAACCTTGTATTCCTAGAGTAGTGACCTAGTAGAATGCAAGTTATTGTAGCGACAGTCTGCCCGATAGGTTGCTGGTCCTCCACTGATCACTCGAGACTATGGCCAAGTTTTCCCTAACTATGATATAACATCCAGGTGATACAAGAGGTCCTCGTTCCAGGGACCAACCAAGCACAATACTTTGCTCGTCAAATATTTATTGAGAGTTGGTCGATAGAGTACTCAATCCAATCCATCAAGTCTCAATCAAGCAAGTATTAATCAAGCAGGTCTCAATCAAGCTGTGTCAAGCTCAATGTATTTCCATGAACATTAATAAAATTCAGTTTGTAAAAGCCATAAAATGCTGTTGTTCATATCATGTCAAACATGCTCTTTTTCATGCTCTTTTCATAAGACAAATCAATGCAAATATTTCCAGGTTTGAAGCGAGTATAAATAGATTTTCCTAAAAACAAGATAACAATCTTCAAATAATCAATAAATTAGTAATTTAAATAAAGCATTCAAAAATAATTTTAAAAGCTATCTATCAAAAGCATTTATGCCAAAAATGGTTTTAAAGGGGACCTAGATCAAGTAGTAAAGTACCTTGTCAATATCCAATTCATACGCTCTAATATTCTAAAAATAGTAAACTAATACAAATCAAGTTCCTAATGATATCGCATTTCTTCGGCTTAATAAATGACAGAAGCAAAAGTAATTTCAAATCTGAGTTTTGAGTAACGCAAGGGGAACGGTTCAGTGACCAAAATACCCTCATTGTTAAAGGAAATGATTTTCATGAAATTGCTGTATTATAAATAGTCATTCCAAAGCAATAGAAATTCAGCAAAGACAGTGAATGGTCAATTTGTCTAAAATTGGTAGCATGGAATGTTTTTTATTATCAAATTTTGAGTTGTAGACTGGATTTGCTTATGAAATTTGTCCCAAAATGACCTAAGAAATATGGATTTCTACCATATGTATAAATTCCAATTCAGGGTTAGGGTTACAACTCAGTAAGACTAAAAGAGAGAGTTTAGTGCAAACTGTCCAAAACTGACCACTATTAGGTTTCCAACTTATGTCTCGGTTTTGCACTAGGGAAATTATAATGAAATTGATCTTAATTTTATTCTAAGACAACAAGGATTATAACCATGTAAGTTTTAATACCTAGAAATGTGTGATTAAGAACAARATTACAACAAAACAACTGGGTTGTAGCAAGGGAATGCTAATCTGATAGGGTCTAAATAATTTGATCATATCTTGAGTTCTAGTAATCCAATTTGAGTAAAGTGGTATTAAAATGTTCCCAAGACAATAATATTTTCAACCATAAATTAAGCTAATAATTTAGACACAGAATTAGGTCACAATTGCTCCAAGATAGTAGGTAAAAATTGTACCCGAGCTAAATTGACCACTAATTTTGCAAGGTTCATAACTTATATTTTAGGAAGGCTATAATCATCACCTATATCTTGATTTAATCTAAGAATCAATGCTAAAATTTTATGTAATCCAATCATTTTTTCTATACTTCATCCATAAGGTAAACTGGTGATCAAAATAGGTCAAGGAAACATGATGATGTCAAAATTCCAGCAAGCATGCACTTAATTCTATGCCAACAATTGTTAGTTATAAGACCATTCTATCATGGTATTCTCAGCCCTAGAAACCAGAATAATAACCTCCAATTTTTTAGACAAGTTCAATGCCCATAAATCCACATTATAAGCATGCTTGTACTTCAGTAAACCAAGTAATACAAGACAACAAATACTCCTACAATCGGCCCGCACAAATCATCATGCAACATGCTACTACCATTAGTTATATCAGTAATCGACATTTACTATTAAACATACATTCTTAGACTTAGAATTTAACCTATTAAGAAGATAAAACCAGTAGACTCAATGGTAAGAACTCAAAACAGAATTTGAGGTCATGTCATAATAATTTTCGAATTCTCCAAATATCCATCATGCTAATAATCTCTTTACAACGAGTACTGATTTACTTCCTAATCATGATTTCTAAATGAGCTTATAGATACTCACCTTAAGTAAGAGGAAAATCAAAGCAATTCCTTAAGCTTGTCTTGATCGAATGAAGATAAAGGATGAAAAAAACGAGCAGAGTACAGCCCGTGATTTCTAGCAGCAACAAAATGTTATAATAAAACTTGAAGACCTTCGAAGTAGCTTAAGTACTTAAGCAAGAGCTCTAGGTTGAGAAGAATAAGAAAACTATTATGGTGAAGGAGGGTGTGTTGCTGGGTGAGAGAGAGATGAGTTAAGAGAATTTTTTGCTAAGGGAGAAAGGCTAGGGTAGCGGAYGAAGAGAGAGGATGTATACAGAGTGAGAGTCTTGGAGAGATGAGTTAAATTTTCTTCAAGAAAATGGAACATAAAAGCTAATTATCTAAAGTTTCATTAAAGTGCTCCTTTAGATGGATATAATTAAGGGAGAGGAGAAAAAAATCGGATAAAAGAAACTATGTAATCAAGTAAGGCTTTAAAATGAAAAAAAGTTTAATTAGATAGGACAAAATGACAAGCAAAATACTTTTGTTAGGGGGATAGGGAAACCAGTTAAGGAAAGAAGTAAGGAAATGAAACTAAAATAAGAAAAGACAAGAATGTTATGAATGCAAAAGTGGATAGCAAAACAAAAATGGCATGTAAAAGAGTTAAAATAGGGGGAAGAGAAAAGGGAAACAGGTGAGGAACCAAAGAAATATCGAATCATGGCAAAAAGACATGCAAACAAGACAACACAATATAAGACATGAAATTTAAAAGAAAGAATAACGAATGTACTCTTAAGTTTTCAAATTGAAAAAGAGAATGGCCTTAGCATGCATGCAAAGTGGTGAGACCAGTCTAGGATTAGTCACTAAAAGTTTTATAAAATTGGGGATAAAAGTTTAATTAAAAACTCGGCCAGGCTTGGGCTAAAATTCTTGATYCAATTGAGGGAATCACGTGGATTCATTATCGTCTAATATAATATAATAATACTCTATTATAACTTATCATGACTAGATAAATAAATAACTAACTATTCTAAATATTCTAATTTATTGGGCACGGTTCCTATAAATAACGACGTATTCCTAGGGTCATGACCTAGGAAAAAATCGGGTCGTATAAATATCTTGTTTGCTTGAGCTGGTCAGAAACCACAATATTTATACGGTTACTTCAACGAAGATTGGGCCTAAGAAATACTAAAGATTATGTCCTAGATTTTTTTCAAGCTCTCTCTCTATCCTATCTTAGGGTTTTCTTCCTCTTTTTAATCTGGAAACATCCTTGAATATCAACCTATTTTATTCCACCACTTTTTAATGTTCTATGAATAATATTTTGTTACTATGGAATTTGATATCCTGCACCAATACAAAAGATTCAAATAATACCTTATGAGGATCATCCTGTTCTTCTACCTGATGAAGCTCTGACCAAAGGCCTTCAATCTTGTGTTCATAGTTGTATCGGGAACTTCATATGGATATAACGAGCCTTCTTTTAGAACTTTAAAACTACTCATGAATAAGATATGGAGGACAAATAGCTTGCAAATTTCGAAGCTTTCTTCAAAGCTTTTGCACATATTTTTTCCAAACTCTGAGGTTATTCGATTACTTCGCTACCTAAATCTTTGTGTTTTGATAACACCATTATGGTTTTATTGCCTCAGTTGAGGTACAACCTGAGGAGCTTGATTTGGGATGGATCTGGATTCAATTGCATGAATTACCACCAGAGCATTTTTCTTTGGATGTTGGCCTCTTGTTAGCACAATATTTTGTGGAAACCCAATAATGAACAGCCYATAGATGGCCATCTATTCATCCGAATGAGGGTCTTACTAGAACCGATTTAATTCATCTTCCAAAGGCAAAATATAGGGTTTGCTCCACTATGAGCATATCCTATTTGTTTGCTATTGGTGTTGATTCATAGGCTATCTATTGCTATGACAATCAACCTATTTTGTAGGTATGTGGAGCCTAAGGTATTTTCTTTTGTGAACAAGGAGGCTGAAAAGCAAAAATATTGGAAACCTGGGTAGGACACTGATAAGGGGAAAAGTAGCAATGCACCTAAGGACTCCTCCGTTGATGAGTTGCAGCACTAAGGAAGCAAGTGGCTGAACTAACTATTGCACAACAATTTCGAGGCTCCATAATGCAGCTTTACCAGCAGGAGCAGAGAGCTTTCCACAAATAGCTAAGGAAGCGTAATTTTGATTATTGGGAGTACAGGCGGGCTTTAAAAATGATCTTAAGATTTCACTGTGCAAAATTTCTACAAGGCTAATTCCTAACTTCCCACCTTTCCTTTAAAAAAGAAAGGCAAGGAAGCTACCACTGCCCTGCTAATGAAGTATAGCCTGATGCCATGGAGGAGGATTCTGATTAAGGGAAGTTTGACTTCTCATAAATTACTACTTTTGAGAATAGTAGCTGGTTGCAACACTTTTTATTTTTGGAAGTCTAAATGTTATTTCAATTGTTAGACAATTTTTTTTTGAATGGTTGATGGTATTACTAGCTGTTGGGTTTTAATTTTCTTGTTTCTTTTTAAATTGAAGTTGTGTTGGGCTTTATTTTCTATTGGATTGAAGTTGTTTTGGTTTATTGCTTTTTGGTTATTAGTTATATAAAATAGCTATGGGCATTGACTTCTCAAATCTGTATGTTACTTTGTTTAATTCCACTTTTTGATGTTTTTAAGTTGATTGTGGTCTAGTTGATTAGAATTTTAATCTACTCTTGTTACTCTTGTTGTTAGTTATCCTGTATGGTTTGGTTTTCTTGTTTTGCCTACCTTTTTTTCAATGTTGCAGTAGGCTGATGCAACTGCATTGTCATAGCCACGTTGCAACATTGAGTTATTCTATAGTTTTGCTACCTTCAACATATGTAATTGTTATAAAGTTGATGGATTACTATCCTTAGTCCAAATTTTGCTAAGTATGATTAATCCCTTAAGATCTCAAATGTCATGTATGGCCATAGCTTAATTATTGTTGAACGATATGTGTTTATCCTACTCATTTAAAGACATAAATGAGATTTAGATTGAGTTTTCAAATGCTTTTGAAACTAAATTGTGAAAATTACTTCTTAGCTTAGAAATGGACTGAAATTTTTTGTAAATAAAATTTTGAACAGGTTTTGGGTGTCTTTTGATTTATGTACTTTTGCACTATAAATAATTACCCCAATTCCTCTAGTTGCTATTAACCAGAGTTTTGCATGTTAACCATGTGTAAATTTGCGTCACAAGTCAATTTTAGGTAAGAGTATGCACAACAGCTCTTATTTTTGTGACATGGACCTAGTAAACGGGAAACTTCATCACAAAATATCGATTTTTGCATTAAATAGTTCTTGTGACATTATAGAGTAAAGTTTTGCACGTTTATAAAAAAATACATTGACAAAAAAAAAAAAAGAAAAGAGAACTTACAATGCTCCAGCAATGCTTTAAACCCCTATTACCAGTCTTATTTCAATTATTCCTTTTTATTTCTAATTTGGAGAATTCTATATTTATGTGGAAGGAGGTTTGTTAAGCATATTTTGAAATCACATTAGTCGTTTGTATTGAGTCGGGATAATTTGATTACTTGACATATAGTTAGTTATGATTAATCACCACACACTTACTTAAGGTGATCAACACACTTATCCAATTTTTGTGATGTGTGCACTTTGATGAATTGGTTGTAGACTTTTCATTGCGTTATTACTTGAGGTAGAGGACTTTGTTACTTTCTTTTTCTTTGATTATTGCTCGAGGACAAGCAATGTTTAGGTTTGGGGGTGTTCATGTTGGTGAAAATTCACTAATTTTACTAGTATTTATGTGTATATTTTTGCCCTTTATAGTATGATAAAGTACTACTTTATACTATTTTGCCTTGAACATTGTTTAAATTCAATTAAGTGACTTTACCTATGCTATGGTGTGAACTTATAGAATTGACGTGCTATTACTGAGGTAAAATGTTGTATTTTATTAGGAAAATAATTCTATACGTAAAATAAAGTTTCTTTGATGAAAATAAAGAATTAAATATTCAAGTATTGCTGTAGCAATTCGTTGCTGCAATAATAGAAAGTGAGTAAGAGCAGAGAACATGGTCTACAAGAATGTCAAAGGAAAGAGGACGATTCAATGAGAAAAGTGTGTCCTAGAGAAGCCTTAAAGCAATAAGAAATATCTTTGGACAAAAAAGCATAAAGTACAAGTTGGGACTAGTCCAATAGAAAAAATCCAAAATCGTGTGGCAGCCCGCCTTTCCCTAGGTGTCACTGGGGTCAAGATAAGTCGACGTCTCTCCCTCGACAGTTGGTTATAAGTCAAAAGAACTAAATACAAACATAGTCCCAAGGTTTCAAGATTTCAAATAAATAGTTATTACAACACAATAGTCTTTGAGCAATAAGAAAGAAAAATACAGCTTAGCCAGATCTCTGTTAATCTATTATTTCAGCATCCTTATACACACCTACCTGCCTAATCTTGACCTGCCAATAAAACCACATGAGAAAAATACATGAGCTAGGCTCATTGAGTTCCAAGTTTGGTGCATGGGTACCTAGTGTTCAAACAGTTCATGCGTTGAATTTTGTGATCATATGAGTTCAGAAGATACCATAACTATGTAAGCATGAGTGTAGGAAACTAATTTAGTGAAATTGGGAATTTGAATAAATATAATTAAAGAAGGAAAAATAATTTGTTAAAACATGATCATGAAATATGTTGTGTAGGTACCACTGGTAAAGGTGGGGTCAAGTCACAAGCCTTGTCACTCCAAGAGTGCATGCGGCTGACTACCTTATCCACCAACAAGAAAGCAGAAGCACCGCTAACTAGGTGCTTCGGACCTTCGTCCTCGAGTCAACCTCTTGACCGAGGATACAGACGTTCAAACATGTAAGTAGAGGTGCTAGTGACAGGACCATCCACCTTACGCGTTCCCGGATTGCCAATAGTCACTCTCTATTAGACCAAGGGGCGAACTCAAAGTACTGTTGCTCGAGGGATTCAAGAGGCCCTTGCACAGGTGACCAACCGTGTGCAATGCTTTGCTTAACCTGGCTAGCATTATAGTCGGTTAATAGGTACCAGCTTCTTATGTCAAGTCACATCATTTTCCCCAACCACTGCTCGAGAAGATTTCATATCCATGTGACATGCATAGACGAGTCATGCACCTTATTTTTCAAAACTCAGAAATCAAGTGCTCATTCCAAGACAGGAGGTCAACGTGGTTTTCATGCATGTTTTTCCAAAGCGAGTGTCGTGAAATAATTGCATGCTTCTCAAGAAGATTGAGTAATGTGAAATAAATGCACTCTTTTCATGAAGCATAAGTGACGTGAAATAAATGCACGCTTTTCATGAAGCATGAGTAACATGAAATAAATGCAAGTTTTTCAAGAAATATGAATAACGTGAAATAAAGGCACTTTTTTTTTTCAAGAATAGAGTATGGTAAGAAAAAGTGCGTATTCGAAAGTTTTTAAAGAATAGTAACAATAACTGAAGACAATGATCTAGGACATGAAGTAAAAACCACACAGTTTGATAAGTTTAAAAGTTCGGAAGGAACTCATGATGATTGAAAATAGTGATCTAGGACACGAAGTAAAACCACACAGTTTGATAAGTTTAAAAGTTCAAAAGGAACTCACCTGCTAAGGCTTTGGTCGATCTAGGTCCTCATATGTTCATTTCCAACGTCAACAATGGGTTCAAACTTAGCTAACAAATCACAAGGTTTAAATGATTTGAGCACCAATTTTGAGGACTAAGTTCATGCTTAAGGTCTCGGGACTTTCGTATTAACTCAGGTCTTGCTGTCAACTGAGCAAGATTGGTCCTAAGAATATTTTTAAGATCTTAAGGCATGCAGCCATGTGTTCTATGGTTTTTTGGATTTCCTAAATTGTCCTCAAATTGAATTTGAAAGTTAGCATTAGGTTCGCCTTATACTCCCAGCATCAAGATTGACAGGGTCGGGTTAAATCGGTCATATCTCAAGTTTTACTCAACGGTATTAGGCGAATTTTATACCAATTAATCCTCTAAACCTATAGTTTCATTCAGTACTGATTTTTTCTAGTGAATGTGTCTAGATTTTCTGTAATTTGGCCCGTACAATATGTTTTTTTGTACTACCAGGTAGTTTGAGCAAGGTTCAAAGATTCAATCATTCCCGGAGTTCCAGTGATTCCCAATCTACAAATAAGGTTTCATTTTAATCCTCAGATAATGAGAATTACATCAATATAACTTGTGTGGGGTTCTGGGCAACGAATCATGTTAAAGTTACACAAAACTATGAAAAAAAATTCCAACAAGTAAGCTAGTTTCAGCACATCAATCATAAACAATTTTCTTAAGCCTTTTACAAGCTTATATATTATCAAAGCTTCATGCAATGTGACCAGTGATTAAAAACAATGAGTAAATCAAATTCTATCATAGATTGCATGCTACAGAAGATGACCAATCTTCAACATTTTTCTTTTGCATACACAAGATAATTTAGCTACAATATAGCAGGCGTTCCTATAATTTTGCCACCAAAATCCAAGCCCTCTACTCTCCAAAAGCTAATCRTCCAAGAGGAAGAAAGTACAAGCTCTTATCTTGTTGTTTTAGGTGATTAAAGTGAGAGAAAATAGAGCTTTTGCTGGAAATGATCCAAGAGGGAAGTGATTTGCAAACTTCCAAGATTTTGCAAAGAAACAAATGTCAAGAAAAGGGGTAGCATATAGCTCGGCTAAGGAGGATAATTTCACCATTTTGTATGATAGAAACATAGACTTACCAAATGGAGTTTTGAGTTGCCCAAAATGCTAGAACAAGCCTCTTCCTAGAGTGAAGCAAATGAGTTAAGGGAGAGAGGGTGTTGCTGTCGTGCAAGCGTGAGTGAGGTATGGGTGTATGAGTGAGAAAAGTGAGTGATAGTGAAGAGCATGAGTGAAGTAAGTAAGATTGTCTTCAAGAGAACAAGTGAGTGAATGGGGTGAGGGAGTGTTTGGTTAGGGAGCTAACAGAAGAGGGGCGGATATCACAAGAAAATGGAAAGGTGAGTTGTAATCTTGCATGGAGGGGTCTTGCCAAGTATATGGGAGGTTGATAGGGTTGTGGAAATAATAGAAAAAGAAAGAGGGAAGTGCAAGGTTTCAATGGAAGAATTGGGGACCAATTGGGTGGAGCTTAGGTAGAAAAATTGGAAGTGTAATGGTAGAGGTTTTGCATGGCTGAGCTAGGACAAGTGTAGGGCAGCTATAATACAAGAGAAAAAGAATTTCAAGTGTCAAATATTAGGAGAATCGGCTAAGAGGAAAACAAAAGAATGAGAGAAAAGAATTTAGGAAATATTGAGGTGTAAAGTTGCATGACTCTTAGTGGTCAAGTGTAAGGTGGATACAGTTAATATTTTCTTTTCTTTAAGACTTAGGTCAATGTGACAATAAGAAGACAAAATGCATATAGGACAGTCTAGTGATATCTTAGTGGAACAAAATGTTACATAGGTATCTTTGGATTTTCAGCCAAAGAAGGAAGAACTAAAATAAGGATGGGATTAAATGGACAATTATAATGCTAAWTCATGAAATTAGGATGTGAGGATTATTATTAAGAAACTAAATTTAGCAAAAGAAAGAGAGGGAGAGTCACATGACTAGGATTTTAGGAAATTATTTCATATGGAGGAATTAATTATGTGTGCGTGATATTTATTCCTATGCATGGTGGATCGTCATATTTAATTGATAGGAAATTGTGTTTGTAAAATTACTCAGAATTAGAATAAGGTAAGGCTAAATGAATTCAAAAGAGTGGTCACATGATATGAATTTTCAACTTTCGGCACTAAAACTCTAATGCCTATAACATACGTTCTTGCTAAGGGTCTTACAAGTAGCTTGTTTATGACAACTTTTCACAAAGCTTCCAAGGAAAGCTTCAAAGGACAAAAAGGAAGAGATTGAACTGGGAGATTTATTTGGAGGTTCTCGGATAGAAAGGAATTGGTTGAAATAGGAGAGAAAGGGAGCAAAAAAAGGCAGAAGCTTAGAAGAAGAAAGGAAAAAGAAGAAGTTAAAAGAACTTCACCGATTGGCTTCACCATAACTTCTTTAGGCTTTGTTTCTCCAGTTCTTCGTTTTATTTTGAGATGTATTTTGAGATGTTGAGCATCAAATATTTATATCTTCTTGCATCTATGAGTATGAACTAACTTCCTAGAAGTTAGAACATTGATGAACTAATGTAAAACATGTCTCTTTGAATGTTTTGAGCAAGGTTTGCTCTTTATTAATGTTCTATTCAAGTGTGTTTATTGTGTACAAGCATTGTTACTTGATCATTAATTATGATGTATTAGCTTCCCAAAGGCTAAAAGACATTAAAGAGGTGGAAATCTTGAGTAGATATGGGTTTCAATATCTTAGGATATGTCATTAATGAACATTAGAGACATTAATGTTTAAACCATAGAATCATGTGAGCCTTGTGAATTTATTTGAGTTCCTTAAGCTAAGTAACTTCGATATGTAGAACAACTTAGTGAAATGGGAACAAAGACAATAAATTGAAAGTGTAACACCCACTAAATTAGGAACTGTACTAGGTCGAGAGTATTACATTACTCTACTCGTAAAACAATTAACTACTGTAATAAATAAAAGAAATCTTAACCCTTGTCAAGAAGTTTATAAAAATCCAACAGAGTTTCCTCTGCACCTTCAATAACCACCCATTTAAACTCAACAATATCCAAACAACAAATAATGTGTTCTAACAAATCTTTTATTAACCCAGCATTTATTCAAACTGAAGTTTCAGAAACCCCAAAGAATTTAAAACACAAGTAGCTAAACCAAACAAGAAATAACTTAATCCATAAAATTTATTTAAAATATGCTTCAGGTATCATGATTTGCCCACAAGAGACCTCCTCGCACCATCTGGCTAAACATCACCTGAAATGCAAAATGAGAGAAATGGAATGAGCTAAAGTTCAGTAAGCAAATCTCATGCATGAATGCATGAACATGCCCTACATGTCATGAATTATAAAACCTCATTTTCTCAATGAAAACTTTCAAATCATTTTCTTGCATAACCTTTCCATAATATCTTTCCTTTCAAAATGCAAGAACTTTGTAAAACCTTTCATTTCATTATATTCGTGAGCTCACTGAGTGTAACGCCTAGCCATTAAGCTGCAGTGGGTCATTTGTTCTTCGGAACCCGATTACATTTCTAATGGTAGAATAGCAAAGCGGTTAACATTCCTTTACTTTTCCTTTCATCTCTTCACCTCCCAAAGGTGAATCATTACCTCCCTCCCAGAGAGTCGGTTCGGGTGCGCCGGTCCCCCATGCCTCGTTTCCTACTTATATCTTTCATGGCTAGGTTTACACTTCTTTTCAAAACCTTTAACATTTTCCTGAACACGTTACAATTTATAAAATACATTCCCTTTCAAAATTTCATTTCCTAAACCATTCACTTTCTAAATGCATGAATGGCTCATGCCAGGAATGATGTAGAACACTAACTACATGCCCATGACATGAAATGTATATAACTGTAATTAACATGCCATTCGACATAATAATGGTACAAGATATGAAACATGTAAAAACATTCCACACAATCAACATATTTCATAACATAATCCCATACCACCACCACATAACACACAACAAAAGAGATAGTAGGGTATGGGGGTTTACTTGCAAAGAATCTCATATACAACACATTAATCCACCTAAAGGAATTCAGATACATCCATTCATATGCATTAATGAAATGTGAGAATTTACTTACCCTGAGTCCTTTACATTACAGAGTCTTATTTAAATTGCGAAGTGGAATCCTTCGACCGTTCTCAACGTTAAGGTACTGAAAACGACCTAATTGTGATTACAGAAGGAAAGTCTATTTAGTACGATTGTCCCAACTTAGATCTTCAGTATTTATTCCAACAATGTCATTTGCCAATTATTAATCCATACTTAGTTCTCACATTACCAATTATCACGTCTTTTTAAGGGTACAATTTAAACTCCTTAGCTCGGGTATTAAACCTAATCTATGTTCTCCCACAATTTTACTTTAGGATATAATTTCATAGGTCATAAATTTCAATATCAATTAATAATATTTTCACCTTTTAAGTCCACAAAATCCAAGTGTCGCAGAAGTGGTATTGAATTCTCGGGCATGCGCTCTAGCAACGCGCGCGCAACAGCCTTGGTTGCCTGGGCGTTTGGGCGCTTGGGTGTTTGGGCATCAGGCACCAGGGCGCTGGGCGCTTTTTGGGAGCTTGTTGCCTTCACATGTCCTTGCTTCTGACCAGACTCAGCTGACCAGGATCGGAACAACAACTTTTCGGCAATCTGTTCTTACCAATGGTTGCCAGAAATCTTACAATCTGGCCGGTGAGATGAAGAAACCGGCGACAACAAGCTGAGGACTCAACCTCCATGCTGTTGCTGGACTGATCAGGCTTCTCTGGATGGCAATCGAAAAGTCGCAACTGGTGAACAGAGGAGATCCGATCTAGCAGAGAAGAAGAAAAGGGCAGATCTGGGCAGAGCGACGGTCGGCAAGGAGCTAGCAGATCGTGCAACAGAGCATCCGAGCAGTTGCAAGGGATTCTAGATCTAGTTAAGGAAGTAACAGATCCAGATGGGCTCCGCTGCTTCGAGCGGCTGAGCACTATTTTTCCTCTGTCCTGGCAAAACTGTTCAGCAGAGAAAAAGAAGAAGAAGATAAAGGCAGATCTAGGTGAACCGCTTCGTCCCGAGAGGCTATGGATTTCGATAGACACGGATCGCGCGCCTCTAGTGTGCAGCAACCCGCTGCGGCATAACCGCGGTGACGAGCAGCAGCCGAGGACAGACGACGCGCATCAGCGAGGTTTGGCTATGCAGGTCATGCTACAGCGTTTCTCCTAGCAGCTACAGATCTGATGCGAGCAGACTGGTCTCGACTCCGAGAAATCGAGCACTGGTGATGCGTACTGCTAGTGACGTCCTTCGAGCACCAGCGTGAAAGGGACGAATCTGACCAAAAAGCAACTGCGGACCAGTAGATCTGGACAGCAACGAGGGTCATGCGGTTCGTCGAGTGATCGTAGCAGAAAAAACTCCGGTCCAGTCACATTGCCGACAAATTGTAAAGGCGGCAGGCTGGTCATGGCGATGAGGGTGGCGTATAACAGCGAGCAGAGATGCGAAGAGGCGAGCAGTCAGTAGAGGGAGAAAGAGGCAGTGTATGTGCAGGGGGGAGGAATTTCGAGAATGGGGCAGTGCCGGTAGGGTTTTCTGGGAGCGGGCAGTGGCAACATAATGGGAAGGAAGAAGAAAACTTAGGGTTTCTTCTCCTTTTCTTATTTTTGTTTTAAACTTGGGCCGTAACCCAAATCCTTCGGGCCTTCCCATTCATAATTAACCCAATTTCTTAAATTAAATTCAACGGACTTTCTTTCGATAACGGTCTAACTTCTGACTGAGAAATGAATAGGCCCACTAGTCGAGCCTCTGACTAACTAAGTACTTTAATCCGATGAATACTAAAATTTCGTACTTATTAAAATAGTAACCACATAGAAATTTATCCAATCTTAGTTGGCTCACAAATTCACACAATCAAACAAAAATTCATAAAAAGAAATCTCGGGTATTACAGAAAGGTGAGGTAACTATATGTCTTGATTTGCATTATTATTGAAGCTATCCTTTGCTATATCAGTGCTGTAGAAGTGATTTTGTAGCATTGCTGAGTCGATTTCTTGGACATTAAAACATTGGGAGATTGGATGGCACGGGGAGCTCGAGTGGGATCTTAGCTCCAACTCACTTTTAAGCTCTTAATCATCTCATGTACACGATTGTTGTGATCTGTTTTCGAATCTCTAACTATATAATATTAGATAATTTTATCTTATTGCTAGTGACAACCATCAAACAACCATTTAATTTTATTAGGAATTTAAACTATCACTTTTGGACCAACAGTCCTCATGGGATCGACACTTTACTTCTTCTATATTACTGAAGGACGGCATATACTTGTGCATAGTAGTCAATAGTATGTGCATACTTATGCATATACTTGTGCTTAATTGTGATTTTGTCTATCAATAGAGATGCTCATAAACTTGATGCATTCTTATCTTAGCAAGTATACTAGTGTCGAAAAGTGTATAGCAAGTGAGTCAAGGTTGATTCCACAAGGATTTCTAATCAAATACCAAAATTACTAAATTTCCCTAATTTAAACCTATGGAAAAGTGATTAAATTAAACTAATAACTAGAACTGAGGAAGTAATCTAAAAGGTTAAATTAGGAAATTTACTTACCTAAATTCTAAAGATTTAATGTGATAAAAGATGTTGGTCAGGGTATTGATCTGAATCATTCCTATGATGAGCTAAGCTAATCGCACCTTAATTGCCCTAATTCTCAAATCTAATCTAATTGTTAATGGAAGAATTTCTAATTTAAGTTTTACCCAATCCCTTGGCATAAAATTCCTAATTCCAATTAATTAATGTCATATCCCTATGTGAATTAGATTAATCGAAATTTCATTAATGATCTAAGAAATTCCCCGATTTTGCTAACCACGATTAATTACTGCCGAAAACCACCTAAAAGGAACCAACCAATTCTATCCCTACTCAGTTCAATACTAATGGGTTATCATTGCCTAAGTCCTAATCAATTAGTTCACCTCCTGGTCCTTCTGAATTGATTATGAAATTAATTTGTAGGTAGCTAATAATAAAAAGCATTAAGAAAGCTACAACGACAATAAACAACTCAACTAGATTAAGAATTAACAATAAAGGCACAATATAGTTTAACCCATCACAAAGAAGTCATTTTCTCAAATAACCCTAACCAACATAAAAGGTATAAGCCTAAAAATCGACCATAGAAAGTAWAATAAACATGTCACAACTAAAGGTTAAAGAAGAAAGAACTGGTTTGATGAACAAATTCTTAAGTAATCTTGGCTGAATACAAGTCTTCAAACTTTCTAATGGCTTCGTCCAAGTTTCTCTTAGTAAAACTACTCTAAAACTATGAAAAAGTGTTTCAAAAAGTCTCCAAAATCGGCCATAAGATGCGCTATTTATAAAAGAAGATAAAAAGCCTTAAAAGTGGCTCTATCGGCGCCTGATTTGACTTAAAACAGCACTGATTTGAGGCCGAAAAGACCAAACTAGGGCCTGATTTGGACAAAAATCGGCACCGGTTTGGTTCTTGAAAAATAGAGTGTGAAAATAATGTTGAACTGGCGTCGGTTCAACATTAAATCGATTCCTAATTGGGCTTCTTCCAGAATTAGTCAATTTTTCATTATTTACAGCTCCTGAAAATTGCAATTTGACCCCAAACTCCTCAAAATTTGTTGTTTGACCTCTTTACTACAACTGATTTTTACCCTTTTCTTGTATTTAAGATGAAAATCCTACAATTAATCATTTCAAATCAAAATTAATATAATACAAGGTAAATCTTATAGAAAACTCGACAAGAAAYGACTCAAATACTTAGCCTTTTATTCGTGCTCGAATAAAATATGGCGAAAAGGCAAACAAAAATCTAGATAATCCATCCAAACAATGAAAGAACAAGAAGATGGAGTTATTTACACATTCAGCTCAATAGCATATACAAAATTCCATTAGATAACAAGAGAATTAAAGTGTTAATAAGGTCTACCTATTTGAAAACGTAAGTGAGAATAGCCAAAATCAAGTGCCTAGGAAAGACTTGAAAAACATTTAGGAAATCATGACTACTTCACCGATAGGTAAAAGCATAAAAAAATAGAAACCCACCCTATCTATTTGTAATCCTGATCACCTCTCCACTAATCAAGATAATCACAATTAACAAAGGTCAAGTAGGACTTTTAAGCTTTTAATGTAGGACTAATGTATAGGTAAGTAAAATGAAAGATATGAAAAATGACAAAAGTAAGAGAATGTTGCAATAATCAACAATGAAATCTTATAACTCCCTTTTCTTTCAAATTTGTTCACCACATTTCCTCCTTTCTTAATTGTATATCAACAACTAACAAAAGCCACAACTTCTTTTTCTTTTTAATGCATTATTTTTCATTTCTTTCTCTTTTTCTTCATTGATCTTCATTTTGGAAGATACATAAGAATTTTTATCAAGAGAATATGAGGTACAACCTTTCACCTCTCAAGAAACTATTTTCTTTCACAATTTGCTCAATAACTTAACACTTAACTCCTTTCATCAAGCCCCAACTTCATCTTCTCAACATGCATTCAATGAACTTCATTCAATCGCAAAATAAGAAAAGATGCATAATTCTCTTATAATGGAAAAGGCAAAATGCTATGCAAATCTAACATGACACGCCACAAATGGGTGCATCAAAGAAAATAAACAATCATAAGCTCAAAAAGGAACTAAGGATATAATATAGAACAAGTAAGCTTGAAAACCTCAAGCGACCTAAAGAAGGCCTAAGACTTTCATTCCTATGTCAATAATTGTCATCTTTCTTGTTCGCCCCAAGGAGTAACAAAAACAAAGTCTAGAGTAGTTGTGTTAAACGAATCATTATAATTACCCCACTCGTGTGTCAAGTAATAACTATTCACAAAATAAAGGCTTCTCGAGCTAGAAAGCAAAAAAGTTGGATAGATCAATACTAAAATCTTCAAGCCAATCAAAATGGTCTCTCATTTGTGTTATTTCATCAAAATATGTAACTAAATCACATAGAAAGCTCAAGCATTTTGAAAATTATGGGGAAAAACCATAAACGAACACAAACGCAATAAAGGCAAAAAACGAAGAAACCATTTTCCACCCCCACTTAGAACTCAACATTGTCCTAAATGTTAATCAAAGAACCAAAAAGTAAGGTGAAAAAGACTTCCCTTGCTGTAAATGATGTTGCCTCCTTTGGAATTTGACCAAGATTATCGTAATCTCCTATCAAAGTAATAACTAAAAATTAAAATAAAGGAGAAATACATTAGCCATGAGAAAAAGAAAAACAATAGAATAGAAAAATTCAAAAGAAATAAAGAATTTCTAGTTTATAGTCTCTAGCTCGACTTCCTTTAGTTCATCATGCCAAAGTAGGATAAGGGGGTTTCCATTTCTCATTCCCCAAAGTAATTTGAGCGGTTTTCTCAAAGAGAGGTGCTTTCATCTTATCAATCAAGGGAGGCACATAAGAAATAGGAATCAAAACTTTTTCATCAAACTTTTTCCTCTTTCTTCTAAACTTCCTAATCCTTTTTTTCTTGCCCTTAAGATCTAAACTTTTTCATCAAACTTTTTCCCCTTTCTTCTTTCTTCTACAAATGCAAACCCCATAGTGTGCTCTACATGCTTAGCTTCAAGGAATTGGACAGCTTTGGTTAGATCTTGGTAGGGGTGTTTATGCATCTTGAAAATGGCACACTCATCCCCAACTCCCAAGGTTAGCTCACCATTCTCCACATCAATTAAAGTTTTTTTTGGTGGCTAGGAAAGTCTACCTAACAATAATGGCATTGCATGGTCATCCTCCACATCCAGTACCACAAAATGTACCGGGAAGATGAATTTGTTAATCTTGACTAACACATCCTCCACTATTCTCATAGGGTACCTAATCGATCTACAGACTAATTGGAGGGTCATATTTGTAGGTTTAATATCTCCTAACCCCAAAGGTTGAAGAATGGATGAAGGCACCCAATTTATACTAGCCCCAAGATCACGAAACACATTATCAAAAAACAACTCACCAATATGACAAAGAATAATGAATTTTCCCGGATCTTTAAACTTAGGTTGGAGTTTATTTTGAACAACCATTAAACAATCCTCATTTAAGCAAATAGTCTCAAAATGAAGCAATTTCCTCTTATTAGACAAATTGTCCTTCAATAATTTTACATATTTTGGCATTTGAGAAATTGCCTCAATAAAAGAAAGATTTATCTCTAAATTTTTTCAATCTTTCCAAAAACTTCCTAAATTGATGATTCTCCTTAGAAGGCTCGGCAACTAGGGAAAAGGTAAGATTTGTAATCTATTTCCTTACTATTCATTTTACCTTTAACCGTCTTTTCTTTTTCAAGCTTAGTAGCAATACTATGTTCCTTTGCCACCTAAGTTATTGACCTTAAAGGATTCATATTCTTTTGAAGCACTTCCTAAATTGCCCTTAGGTTCCTCTATCACTCTCCCGCTTCTTAAAGATATAGTATTATACTTGTTGAGATTGATTTTGGTGTTACTAAGTAAGGAGCCTTGAACTCTTTGGCCTAGCAAATTAGCCAATTGCCCTATGTGATACTCAAGATTTTTAAGAGAAGCCTCTTGATTTTGGAACCTAGTTTCCTCACTAGTGATGAATTTATCAACCAAGGCTTCTAAATTAGAAATCTTATCTTGAGGAGGGAAAATTGGGGATTGAGGTTGAGGTGGCCTAATATTTGCATTGGAACCAGAGTTTGCATTTGGGTTCCAAGAGAAGTTAGGGTGATTCCTCCACATAGGATTGTAGGTATTTGAGTACGCATTGTTAGGTTTAGCATTAGGGTTTACATAGTGGACACCTTCTTATGAGTGGGGAGAGAAATTGGGATTAGGGTAGTGGTTTAATTGGCAATCAATACTCTCATGAGTATCCCCACAATGTTATAAAGTGATTCTACTCCCATACCCATTTCTTTTTTAAATGAGAGCTAATTGTGAGAGGGTGGTTTGTGTGGCATCTCATTCCACCACATCACCTCCCTAGCATTGCTATTCCTCTCATTAGGCCATTACGAACCCGCCAAGGCCATCTCTCCAAACAACTCCCAAGCCTCTTGAGGTGTCTTTCTCATTATACTTCCCTCCTAGCGGCATCTATAATAGACCTAGATGCCCCGCTCATCTCGTTGTAAAAGATTTGGATTTGCATCCACAACGGCAAGGAGTGGTGAGGACATCTTCTCAAATAATCTTTGAATCTCTTCCATGCCTCACTCAAAGACTCCCTACTATCTTGAACAAAATTTATGATATCATTCCGAAGCTTCATAGTTTTGGAAGGTGAAGGTTAATTGTTCCTATGTATCGGTGGAACCGGATAGGAAAGAGTTTAGCTACACTTTGGATTTATCCTTAAGTGTGAAGGGGAAGAGTCTCTACCTAATGGCAGCATCATTAACACCATTTTACTTAAAAGTATCACAAATCTCTAAGAAGTTAGAGATATGAKCATTAGGGTCCTCACTAGACAAAAAATAGAATTACACACTTTGTTGGATCATTTGAATAACTGCGGTTTGATCTCAAAGTTATTTACTACTACTCTAGGTCTAGTTATGGGGGGATGGGCTCTTTCCACCGTCGGAATGGCATAATTCCTAAGGTTTTTAATCCAATACCTTGATCATCTATATTCTTAGAATTATCAAACTCAAATTCCTTCTCCTTAGTTTGACTATTATGCCCCAAATCAACAATTTCAAAATCTACTACTTTAGTATTTCCCTCTCTATTGTATTTCCTATTGTCGTATTAAGATCCTTCGTATTTGTCTCTAAAGGAATGTCCAAAGATCTAGTATGCATCAAGACAAGGAATACACATAATTCAAATCAAAATACCCAAACAAATAGAACAAATAGAACAAATAAAACAAAAAATAAAGAAAGAAAATGATCTAGTCTCAAGGCAATTCAAGAATTATATGATATCAATAAAAAGTCTCCGGCAACGGCTCCAAAAACTTTATGCTTATAGACTTGATGCATTCTTATCCTAACAAGTATACTAGTGCCGAAAAGTATATAGCAAGTGAATCAAGGTCGACCCCACAAGGATTTCTAATCAAGTAATAAAATTACCAAATTTCCCCAATTTAAACCTATTAAAAAGTGATTGAAGTAAACTAATAACTAGAAATGAAGAAGTAACCTAAAATGTTAATTATGAAATTTACTTGCCTAAATAAAAAAAAAGATCTAGTATGATAAAAGAGGTTGGTTAGAGTGTTGAGTTGAATCATTCCTATTATGAGCAAATTTAATGGCATCTTAATTATCTAATTCCCAAAATCTAATATAATTGTCAATGAAAGAATTTCCTAATTTAGGTTTTACCCATTCCCTTGGCATAAAATCTCTAATTCCAATTAACTAAAGCCATATCCCTATGTGAATTAGATTAATCAAAATTTCATTAATGATCTAAGAAATTCTCTGATTTCGCTAATCACGGTTAATTAYTATAGGAAACCACCTGAAAGGAACCGATTCTATCCCTAGTTAATTCAATACTAATGTGTTATCGTTACCTAAGTCCTAATCAATTAGTTCAACCTCTTAGTCCTCCCGAATTGATTATGAAATTGATTTATAGGTATCTAATCCAYAAAAGGCATTAGGAAAGCCACAATGACAATAAAAAACTACTAGATTGGTAATCAACAATAAGACATAATATAGCTTAACTCATTATAAAGAAATCATCTTCCCAAACAATGCTAACCAACACAAAAAGTTTAGCCTAATAAACTCATGAAATCCACCATAAAAAGTATAATAAAAATGTTACAACCAAAGGTTAGAGAAGCAAAAACCAATTTGATGAACAAATCCTTAAGTAATCTTAGTTGGATACAAGTCTTCAAGCTTTCGAATGGCTTCCTCCTATTTCTTCTTAGTAAAACTACTCTAAAACTATGAAAAAAAAAAAGTGTTTCAAGCTACCTCCAAAATCGATCATTAGACACACTATTTATATAACAACACAAAAGCCCTAAAAGTGGTCTGATCGATGCCTGATTTGGCTTAAACCATCGYCGATTTGAGACCTAAAAGACTAAGTCAGTGCCAGTTTGGTTCTAGAAAGACAAAGCGTGAAAATGATTTTGAACTGATGCCAATTCAAGGCTAAACAGGCACTTGATTGGGCTTTTCCAGACTTAGTTGATTTTTTATTATTTTCAGCTTTTGAAAATTGCATTTTGAATTCAAACTCCTCAGAATTTGTTGTTTGACCTCTTTAAACTCTTTTATAACCGTTTTTTGTCATTTTCTTGTATTTAAGATGAAAACCCTTCAATTAATCATTATTAACCAAAATTAGTGTAATACAAGATAAATCATATAGGAAACACGATAAGAAATGACTTAAAGGAAAATATAATGTAGAATATGACTCTATCAATAGATAGATGAGGCTTTCTTCGACGGAAGAAATCATAGTTAGTTATAGTTTACTTTGCATTAATCTTAGATTAGAAAGGATAAGATGACAGTCATCCTTACTTTTACTTGTAATCCTTTAGTCTTTTATTCAACAAGGCTTTCAAGTTCTTGCAAGTTATTAAAGGGTCTAAGTCAGTTTATATTCATCTCTGAATCTGTTTCTCAGAATTCTTAACTCTAAAACAAGGCTTGACAAAGTTGAATGTCAAAGGTTAGGGGTTGATGTCAATGAGTAAAACCTTTTTAGATATAGAAAGGATCCATTAAGGGTGACACGCCACAAACTTATTTGAATGTCAAAGGTTAGGGGTTGATGTCAATGAGTAAAACCTTTTTAGATATAGAAAGGATCCATTAAGGGTGACAAGCCACATACTTATCTTAACGTTTTCCTTATCTTACCTTTTTCTACAACTCAACAACATACAGAAAGTAGCTAAGTGTTATTGACATAGATATATGGTTAATGCTCTAAGTGAAATATGTGAGAGTAGTATGTAAGGATTTGAAGAACAACATTCTTTTAAGTCCAGTACAACTCTTTGAGACAACATTCTAGTACTAAGTAGAGATAAGGAAACTTATTCTGCTAAGGTAAGGATATACATCAATGAGAAATTGTAATCAGGACTCTTATTTTAAGTCATCTTACTTTTTTTACAATTGCACAATAGGTGTTTTTGTGCAAGATATCATTTGAACTTACTTATTGGTGCTACAACATACAAATCTGACTCTAATTTTTTTTTTCTTGCTAGTAATTTAATCTTTACTCCTTTTAGTCATTTTTTTAAATTTTTTTATGCTTTTTATCTTTACCTTTGTTATTTACTTTCAGTATTTATTTTAAATTGCTCTTGACTATTGAAGACGGTTGATACTACATCATAACTATTTCTTTAAACTATCCTCACAAGTTCAACACATTTGACATTTAATTAAACTATCCTTGTCGGATYGATACTCTATTCATTTATACTATTTTTAGGCCGCCTATACTTACGTACGTGCTAATTTAATCACAATCAGATTAGATCCCGACAATAATGAATGATGCTTTAATCCCAATAGAAGACAGTAAGCACGGTTACCATCTAAATTTCCATAACGGAGAAAGTTTATAAACAACCATTAGAAGCCACAAATACACACCTCCACCTACCATTATCTCAAAAATTCCATAATTCATACATCCACATTGCCAACATAATCAAGGGCAAGTTCCCGAGAATCTTAACATCCACCACCAAATGCATCCATCAATTACTARAACTCATCATTAATAAATCCATTCCATCACACATGCAACACAATTCAAATTCTCTAGTTAATAGTATTCCTATATACACATTACGCCAGCTCACTAATCATACAAAATCTCAAGTAATCTAAATAATTGAAAAAGGGGTAGATCCTTACTTGTTTATCTTAGCCGACAAGTGCAATAGACAAGGGAGAATGGTGACTCAAGAGTAGTCATGAGGAGAAGGAAAGGGAGAAGAGAAACAGTTGACAAGCTTTGCGACTCCAATAGCTTCCTGGCTGCTGTGAGTCATAAGGAGCGAAGGAGAGCCGGCGGAGAAAGCTAGGAGAGAAATCGAGAGAGAGAGAGAAGTAGATGAAAGGAGAAGGCTTCCTTAGTAAAGATATAAGAGAGAATTTTGTTGTGTGTGGGAGTGATCGGTGAGAGAGAAGAGAGCCATAAAGAGAGAGGGTGGGAATTTAAAAGAGTAAAAACACATGAGACAAAAGAAAGCTTAAAGCATCATTCTTATTATACTRGGTGTCAGTTAGCATGCAAGAAATGATACAGGAAACTATGAATTAAGAGAATTCTTACACAAGAAGAATTTCCAATGGCTTGGGGGGAGGTTGCACATTGCGTGCATACAAGGTGGCTATAGCCTTTTCTTATTGGCTGAAACATGAGGGGGTCGTGTAGTCTAAATTAGACTAAATTGGTATCCTGTATATGCATATGCATATTCCCCTAAACAGTGATACAACATCGTATTTTTCATCAAATTGGATCATTTACCCCTTGTATATTGAGACCTATGGTACGGCATGTACAGAGAAGTTGTGATTGAAAGGCCGCCGATTTTGTTTTGAATCGCTTTTGGCTCCAGGATAATGCCCCGTGAGTGGCATTTTTGCATGGATAGGTAGGATGCTACCTTATCTTCTGGACTTTCCCTTTTGCAACATGTTCTACCAGCTTGGGCACACGAGAAATTTGGGTATGTCCCATATCAGGTAAAGAGGTTTACTATCACTTTACAAACCCTTATTTCTAACCAAGCATCTGCATTTGAGATTTCAAAAGGCTTCAAAGGGATTAGATTATTTCTCTCCTTTTTGTTTATGTACCGAGGGACTGTCTACTTTGCTATCACATGCTAGATCATCTAATACATTACAGGGTCTTTCAATGGGTAGAAGTGGGCCTCAATTGGCACATTTACTATTTATTGCTGATTGTTTAATTTCATTTAGAGCTACAGGTCAGAATTTAGGGATGGCGAAGGACCTTTTATATCACTACTCGGAGGTGTCAGGACAGCAGATTAACTATGCTAAATCGTCCATTATCACCTCTAAGTCCACAGATGTTGTACTTTGGAGGGAATTATCATAGGTGTTATCTATTGGAAAGCTACCAATCATGATTTTTATCTTGGTCTCCCTTCTGTTATGAGCCGATTCAAAAGGAAGTTGTTTTTATATCTTCAGGATCAAATGGGAAAGAAGTTACATGGCTAGAAGGAGAAGCTTCTTTCCCAGGGTACCAGGGCAACCCTAATCAGTTCGGTTTTGAAGGCTGTCCCCATTAATGCTATGTCCTGCTTTTTATTGCTATTATCTTTATGTAAAGAGCTCAAAAATCTTATGAGGAATTTGCTGCTGAGATAATCTAATATTGGACAACACATACCACGGAAGGCTCATTTTGATATGTGTTCAAGCAGGAGAAGGGGGGGGGGGGGGGGGGGGGGGGGATGGGTTTTAGGAATTTGGAGTTTTTCAACTTTGCTTTATTTGCTAAATAGGGTTGGAGGATTTTTGCACACTCGGAGTCCTTACTGAGTCAAGTTTTAAATGCCAAATATTTTCCCTCAATTGATTGCTTCGGTGCAAAGGCAGTGGCTGCTTCATCTAATGTTTGATGAAGTATTATAGAGGGAAGAGGCTTACTTCAGCAAGGTTAACATTGGAAAATTGGATCAGGAGAACAAGTGCGAGTTTTGAGGCACCCTTGGATGCCAAACCATTCTCTTTTAGTCCACTCACCCCCAACCTTTTGAACCTTTTGATATAAAGGTTAGATCTCTACTCATTTATGACCCGTTTAGATGAATAAATCCCTTATCTGGAGTATCCTGGATCCTTGTGATGTTGCTGTGATTCTACAAATACCATTGCCTCAGCACCCATCTCCAGATCAGTTTATTTGGCATTATGAACTTGATGGCCTCTTCACAGTAAAGTCAGCCTACTGCCTCAGAAAAGCTTTCCTCTCTAGAGGCATATGTAAGTAGGGATTCATATGTTTCAAAAATTTGGAGTGTTACTGCAAGGAGCTTTGGAGCTTGAAGTTGCCTCCAAAGGTTTTGGTTTGGGTATGGCATTTGAGCCATGAAATCCTGCCTTCAAGAGAGAATCTTCAGAAGAGGTTTGTAGTTTTAAACCTCTGCTGTCCTTTTGGTGGCCATATGACAGAATCGGCCTTGCATGTACCAGTTCAATGTCGGCGGTTAAGGTATTAAGGGATAGTGGTCTTGCCTATTTTTGGCCTTGTGTAGGTGCAGTGAACCTTCAAGAGGTGATCACTAATATGTTATATCACCGAGAATGATTMCAAATATGATGTTGAATATTTTCTGATTTCTATTGTGGGTATTTGGARTGAGCGCAATTGATAGATATTCGAGGGAAAGCTTATTGAACCATATGATACTATAGCTTCAGCCATAAGGTTTTTATGTGAATATTGATCCGCTCATGCCTTGATCTTACCTGTAAATAGCAGCACATCAAGATTGACAGACTGGGTTCTGCCACCTTTTGATATGTTGAAAGTGAGTGTTGATGATGCATGGCAGCCATATCGTGCAGGAGTGGGGGTGATTGTTTGAGGCCACTTGGTGAATTACTAGCTACTATGGCTGTCGCTGTTCCTACGTTAGGAGCTTCTGGAGCAGAACATGTTGAGGCACTTGCGCAATCTTAGTGGGACTCCAATTGATAGAAGATTATGGGTTGGATAACCTCAGCATTGAATCTGATTGTTTGGATTTGGTGACTTGGTTAAATAAGGTTTAGTTTTCCAATATTGAAGCAAATTATTTTCAGATTTTCTATAAATGCATTCGATTTGTTATTTTTTAAAAATAAAAAGTTAAAAAGTACTTTGAATTTAGAATTTAATAGAAATATATTTTAATTATTTGTAATGAATTTACTCTTAAGTTATATTTCAATTACTATTAATCAACATCAGAATATTCTTAAATTAACACTAAAATAAAAATTAAGTATCATTTAATTAATTATAATGATTTTAGATAATTAGATAATTAATTATATTGCTTAARAAAATCAAAATAAAATTATGATTATTTTTAATTTTTAGTATAAAAATTATTATTTTCAAAAATACAAAAGAGAATGTATTTTTAATTTAAAAAATTAAAAATCAGCTCAAAAATAGTACGGAGAACGTGGCATAAGTTGTCATCCAAATGGAGCTAAAAATTGAAATATTATTTATCAAAAAATAATAAAAGGAATGTGCTAAAAGCACACCCTACTTAATTAATATATATATGTTGGATAAAAATAATATTTCTTTAATTTGATTAAGGTGTACTTGGATAAATTTTTTATAAAAAAAGTTGTTGTAAAGAAAAAATCATCGAAAAAGGTAAAAGAAAATGAAAATTTTTGAATTTTAAATTTATTTTTAAACAAAAAATTTATCCTTGAAAAAAATTATTTAAATTGGGAAGAWGAAATTATAAGTTTTGTTGAAAAATATTTATTATATAAGTTTTTATTTTGTTGAGCAATGACTTTTTCAAATAAGGAAAAAAATAAATGAGTCTTTAGTTAAAGTATAATTTTACATTTCATTAAAAAAAGTTAAACAAATAAATTTTTTAATTAAAATCACATTACAAATATAATTTTAAATGTAAAACTTTTAAAGAATATAAAAATTATTTTTATCTACATATTATATATTTATAAATGAACTTGAATTTAGAATGAAAAAAATATGAGTTAAACTCTTTTACAAATAAAATTGGAACATTAAAAAATCGTCAGCTCAGCTGTAAAAGGTATTTTTCATTTTTTTGTTTTTTGGTTTTGTCTTTCTCGAGAAGAAAAACTTATCCCCTCCCACCGTCGTCTTCGCTCTTCTTCGTCTACTGTACATAGAGTTAGGGTTTTGTACAGACATCTGAAGTAAAACTCTTTGAGCAGATACTAGAGACAGAGAATTACTGCCAGTTCTGTAATTTTCAGTGTCGGGATGGAAGGTGAGGAATTAACAGAACAGGAAACCGCTCTCTACGATCGCCAAATTAGAGTTTGGGGCGTTGATGCGCAAAGAAGGTTCTATCTTTTCCTGTAACTATTTTCCTTTTAGTTTCATTTAGTCATTTTAGTTTGTTGAAACTGTGATTAGCTTGTTGCTTGAAGTTGAATTATTTTGTTAATTTTTTTTTTTTTGCTTTGCCTCAGGCTGAGCAAATCTCATATACTTGTCTGCGGACTTAAAGGCACTGTAATTGAGGTAATCTTTGCTTTCTTCACTCTTTATGGATAGAATTCTCAAACTGATGATATTACGTGTACATGTCCTATACATGTTATCTTTACATTTTTGTATATTGGTTTATATATTTGCTGGGATGGTTAAATAGTTGGATGTTACTTCCTTTTGATAAACTACTATATGTTCCAGGGTGTTTCCATTAGCTTTCTTAAAATTTTCAAGTTGTTATGTATCATTTTGAGACAATTATGAGTTCTGGGTGACAGAATGATTTGACCGTTAATGTATTCTTGCAGTTCTGCAAGAACATTGTTCTGGCAGGGGTGGGTAGTCTGACATTAAATGACGATCGTCCTCCAACAGATGATTTGCTTTCGGCAAATTTCTTAGTTCCTCCTGCTGAGGACAAATACCCTGAGAAATCTCTGGCTGAGCTTTGTTGTGATTCTTTGAAAGATTTCAATCCTATGGTTCGTGTGTCTGTTCAAAAAGGTCAGGTCTCTTCTAACATGCTATGAAATTGATGCCATTTGTCTAACTGGTTTACTCAATCCTTTTAGTAAACTATAACTTTTGCAACATATATGGATACTGCATTTAGTTGGTGTTTTGGATAGATGAAATTGTAATTTTTTTGGAGTATACATTTGTCTCACAATAAGGAGAGGTTGTCATGTCTGTTGCCAAAGATTTTGAATTGCTTTGACTTCCAAACCATTACCATTGCTTTTGAATGATGTGCTTAGAGTGATGCTAATCAACCTACTTTGAGATTTTAGTTTTCAGTTCATTACATGTTGCTACCAATCTTGCTAATGCATTTTAGGATTGGTGTATTTCCTAGTAAAATGGGCGTCTTGTTTAATTTCCACTGAGATACTCATGTTACTCTTGCAGGTGACTTTTCAAGCTTTGATGTTGATTTCTTTGATCGATATGATGCAGTAGTAGTTAGTTGTTGCTCCCTGACAACAAAAGTAAAACTATCTACCTTAAAGTCTACTCTATTGACGTCATTCTTTATTGTCTATATTCCCTTTATTTTGTTTATGCTTCTTTTACTGCAGAAGTTGGTTAATGAGAAGTGTCGCAAATCGTCAAAGCGTATTTCGTTCTATACTGTTGATTGTAGGGGTTCCTGTGGTGAAATCTTTGTTGACTTGCAAGACTACACYTATTCAAAGGTTGTAATACAGTATTGTTGATTATTTCCTTTCAATCTCTTTGTCTATTTGGTTATGCTACATTGTCCAAAAGAGACCATCGTCTTCTGCAGAATTCTGTTCTGGCATATTTCTGAATTTGGTGTACTTTTATCTTTGATTTTTCATTTTTTCTTCTTATTTGCTTGGGGCTCGCGTAGTTCTGACTGAAGCTATCTTGATAAAAGCCATATCTACAGGAAGCTAGGCTTGAATCATTTCATTGTTCAAATGTTACTTGAAATGAATAGCTTATCTTTCTTGTGTCTCATAGTGAATTATGTAGCTGCTGAACTACTTGTTTTGTGTGATTTTCACTGACAGAAAAAAGTGGAACAGATGGTTGAGTGTACACTACGGTATCCCAGTTTTGAGGTATGATTCCTGAAATCTGGTAACAGCAATTCTGGCTATTATTTGACTTTGTTTTATTCAGTTATATGAAAATGAACCTCCCCGTCTTTTTATTACCACCAAATTGAACTCACCATTGAGGTTCTTATGGTTTTAATCCATGCTTTAAGAGAAGGGTACATTGAAGATGGGGTTTTTTAAGAATTTTCCGAGAAGTMTTCACTACAATTGTCTTTTACTATTTGAMATGTGTGGTTATATTTATAATAGTTCTTCTGCTTCAGAATCCTTGTAAATGGGATTCTTGGCTTAGGCAGAGTCCAGCTTTACGAGTCATGAGAATCTTTGGCTGTCTGTTATACATCAAAGAGAGGGGAAAAAAAGGAAAAAAGAGAGTTTTTACTAGTTCAAGACACACTTAGGGAAAAGGAATTAGAATTAAAGAATATATGCTGCCTAGGACATTGAGGATGAGGAAGCTGAGAGGTCTTTTGGAGGAAACAAAGTCATGAGGCGAATAAGAAAAATCATCTCTACACTCTATGCACTTATGGAGTAAAGCTATTGAAGTGTTCAGACAGATGTTTGAAAGTTTGATGTGATTAAGGTACATACAACCCGAGTGAAAGGAGGAACATGATAAGATTTGTGGAGGAAACAAAGTGGTAAAATATATTGGTTAAGAAAGTTCAACTGTGAATGACTTGTGTATCCAGGTGATGGGTATAATTAAACTGCAACATGAGTAAGAAGGATATAAGAGGCTGTATTCATAGTTAAGGGAGGAAAGTAAATAATGAACTCTTGAATATGTTCAAATCATGCATGGAAGCATGCCCGCTTTGTTTTTCCACTGGGGCAATATTTAAAATCATTAAGATAACGAGGAATCAAGAGAACATGAGTAACACTAACAGATGTTGCATAAAACTGTCAGTAGTTTATTGTACTTCCTGGTAATTAAAATCTTAGGGTTACTTGGTTACCTTATTAGCTACTTTATTGGAGGATAAGAATCCTAATTATATTAGTTTCCTAGGATTAGGCTCTATAATTGTGTTTCCCAGCATTGTAAAATACACTATTATATCTTTGATGTTTATTTGAGATAGCTGTTGGCCTTTATTCTTCCTTAGGAGCATAGGGTTTGCTAAACTAGCCCCTAAGCTACAGTTTCCATTAGTTATCCTCTAAGAACCATAGCAATTGAATTGATGGCCCTTTTTTTCTTCCTGCACTTCCACCAGCATCACTAACTGTAGTGGAATTTACTTCTACAATTTTGCTTGATTTGTTAAAATCTATGAACACCAATTTTGAAGGTTATCTGTTTTGATGATATCAGTCAATGTTTTACAGGAAGCTATTGCTATCCCATGGAAAACTCTTCCCAGGAGAGTATCAAATTTATACTTTGCCATGAGAGGTATTTCAGTTCTTATTTCACCTAGTCTTTTTGTATTTCTGACTTCTGAGAAAGTGAATCTTGTGGCTGTTTGTTGGATTCATATGCACGAAGGTCTGAAAAGTTTTAGACTTTATCTTTCTTATTCAAAATATTACGCACAAAAAATAAATTAAAAAAAGGACAAAAGAAGGAAAAAGAAGAGGAGCATTTCTGCTTGCGAACTGCTAGTTTTAATTCCATATCGAAGGAAAGTCAGAAAAAAGGTGGAGTTTGAAAGAGTTGGCCTTGACTGGTTCAGGTATTTTAGTAGTGGATAGGAAACAATTCTCTCCCCACCTCAAGTTTGATGTAAACTCATAGTAAAGTACATACTGAAATCTCCAGTATCGGCAGTAAAGTCCATTCTGGAAATAAATATGTAAAGTCAAGAATACCTGAATCATGCATAGACTCGAGCAAATTGCTTTACTAGTCCTTAAAGGAATAATAGATATCTGCTCGGGTCATTCCATAACATATTCTTCCTTTTGTATCCATCTTCAGCCCCTTCCCCTTGTGGCAACTATACACACTCTTCCTTTTGCCTTGCCTCCCCTGCTGCTAGTTGTTTACATCCTACCTTTTTTGGTCCATCCTAGTTTTTGTTACTGAATTACTACAATGAAAGTTTCCTTACCTCCTTGTCTCATGAAAACTCAATAAGCGCATTCCTAGCACCTTCCTTAAAGAAATGAACAAAAAAGAGCTTCCAATCATCAGCTTTACGACCCTTCATCGCGGCCAGATCTCCAGTTCTCCTTTCTCTTGTGCTTGAACTGCAAAATCTGTTKCCATCCCTATTTAACTCCTTATGTGGCGTGCTGGCACTGTAGGAGGGAATGAGTGTCCCAGTCCTGGGGATCAGCCTCGAGTGCATCAGCGGCCAAAGCCTCAAACACCTTATATTTGATGACAAATTACTTCATTTGTTCCTAGTTCTCATGATCTTTTCTGGCAATCTTTTTAATAATACTTTTAATTACATTAATTGGTGTAGGTATGAATTATACATTAATCTATGAATAAATGACTTCTCCCATGTATGTTAGTAATGAATATCACATGGTAAAATGACCTATCTAGCTATCCGAGTCCAAAACACATTTTCATCCTGTTACATCTTGTAGTGTGTTTTTTCTTCTCCTCCTAATTTTTAAGTTTGTGTTACATCTTGTAGGGTGTTTTTTCTTCCCCTCCTAATTTTTAGGTTTGTGACTTTAGGCATGTTTTTATGTTGGAAAGTTCATCCTAATTTTATTTTTGGATAAATAGTTGTTCCTCGAGCATAAAAAACATACTTGAAAATAGTTAAGACATGAATTCATTCATTTCTGGTATTTTTGTTTTGACTTTATTTGTTAAATTAGGAGCAGAGTGGATAACTACGAAGTTTGGGGTTGAGACCATAAGCATGTATGGGCGCCAAAGTTGTTTTCTAAAGATTGTTTGGAGAAACTCCAAAGCAGTTTATAGAGTCTTGTGGTGCCTGCTCTTCCTTTTCTTGTGTCTAACATAGATTATAAACATCAACACCTGCTTACCTGTCTGTTGTACCATTCTAACCCTAGCATGGTGAATTTTATTCTTTGATATTTGACATTTGAACTACAATTTGCAGTGATAGAGAGGTTTGAGGAGCATGAAGGCCGGAATCCTGGAGATACTTCAACTGCAGACCTTCCTGCTATTCTTAATTTGAGGAAGCAAATTTGTGAGGCACATGTATGGATGTATTTATTTGTTAAGATTTTGGTAACGACAATTGCAATGGCTATACTAAGATTCAATCTATTGCAACATTGCAGTCATTAAGTGAATCTCATATCCCAGAAGCACTCCTGGAGAGATTGTTGGCTGGGAGGAGAGAATTTCCTCCCGTTTGTGCTGTCATTGGGGGAATCCTTGGACAGGTGATCCCCACATTTCATAAAGCTTGTAATTCTATAATTCGATTTATCTTTAAGATTTATAATTTGAAATTCTCTTTGTAGGAAGTTATTAAAGCAATATCAGGCAAAGGGGAGCCCATTAAGAATTTCTTTATCTTTGATGCAATCGATGGCAAAGGCATAATAGAGGACATATCAAAGACAAATGCTTAAGGCTGGCTGTTCAAATCTTGAAATTTGTTTCTCACTTGAGATAAATTTCTTGGAAAGATAGTGATGACTATATCTTTTTAGGAACTTATCATCAGTTTATAGAATGGCTGTCTGCAATAGCTGGTTATTGAGTTACGGCAGCTTTTAACTTTCATGATCGTGAGGATAGTTTAACTGTTGTTTAGCCATTATTATGTATACGATTCTGAGGTTACATAACATTATGGAATAGGGCTTGTAGTTGATTGTATGATACTAGGAGCGATAGGGGAGGGTTGTTTTGCCCCTTTTTTGGGTCTCATGGTTATCTAATTTAAATTTGCTGACCAATTTGTAGAAACAGAATTTGCTGCTCAATTGCTTGTTTTGAAATATTTCTTTGATCCCATTATAACCCTATGATCTGGTGTTGTCCTCTCAAGGGCTGGCCATTGGGGGTTGCAGTAAGATAAAACCCTTGTTCTTAAATCACAAAACCTAGGCCAGTTCTCTTGATATAGAACTTGTATAGCTATGCAATCAAACTGCAATGCTTGTTCTATTCATCAACATGTGTATCCATCAATTCCCAATGCAACAATTAAGTGAGGTTGATGATGACGAAATAGTCACTTTTAATAAGTTGTATGGGGATGGTATATATGCAGGTAAATATGTTATGTGATTGTCTCTATGAATAATGATTTGAAAAGGAAACATGAGGGCTTCATGGGACATTGTGCTCCGTTTACAGGAACTGTATGGGAGCGGTCCAGAAATTCTAGATATTATTTCCAGTGAGCTACATTGAACTCGCTAGGTTGAGGGTGTTTAATGTGTCCACCCATGTGTCTTTGAAATGGTCAATATCGTTCGTCTGTCTGAATTTAAGATGGATGCAATCCTTCAAATAGAGCAGAGCCTTCAGTCCGTTTCTAGTTCATTCTCACTGTTCATTGTGTTTTTACATTAATATGATTGAGGCTTACTCTCGAAGGTTTTATGATCTCCTTATAATAGCTCGAAGGGCACGTAAGTGACCGCACTGGTTGTGGCTTCTTTCTCTGGCCTGAAGAAATTGGAATCTAAGAAGTCACCTACTAAACCAAATGGAGGAATTTTCAAGAAAAAAGAGTGGGAGACTAAAAGAAAATTTGTTCCAACTCCACTGACTCCAATAGTAGATGGGAATAATTATCCATGGAACGTTTCCAAGTTAATGTGGGAAGCAGCTGAAAATGATAAATGATGGTGCAAAGGGGAAAAGGAAAACATGCGATGCAAGTAGAAAGCAAATAAATATAGATGGAACACAATAATATATATTGGTACAATCATTCCTTAGAATTCATACACTACTTAAGGCTTAGTTTGGGAGTTTTTAAGTGGAGAGAAGAGAAGAGGAGAAGAGAAATTTTGAAACTTTCATTTGGGAGTTTGGAAAGAGAATTAAAAGAAAAGATCATTTTCTTTTATTTGGAGTGTCAAAAGAGAATTTAAAAGAAACACTTTGTGAATAAGATATTTTTACATGTTACTTGGGTACTCTTAGAATATGAAAAAATGAATTTGACCAAAAACTATCTAAGAAAGTTCTCTTTTCAAAGATTTATAAGACAATAAAATGAGTATTTCATGAGTAAAAATCTAGAAAATGCCAAAAATAAACATGAGCCCCTTTGTACATTAGTACTTATAGAATAGTTTTTCAATTTAAAATCAAAATTTCTCATCCAAGAAGCATTAAACATTAATACATATATGACATAGCTCAGCAAACAAATCCCCTAAAAGTAGAGAATCTAAGCTATTCCGAGATTTATTCATGGATCATCTGTAATTATGGATAAACTTTGTCTTCCACCTTTGATCATGAGCACCTAATGCTTTCACAATCAAACCTCAGTCAACATATCAAACAACGAGTTAATTACGAAAGTTTATCTCACAAAATGTAAACCATTTACAGTAGTAAAATCTAATATTTTTAAGTGCACAATCATTCCACATATTCATAGCTGTTTGGTATCATAAGTACTCCCTTGTGTTGAATCTTCTTCGATATTTGCAGCACTAACATTTTCTTCCTCTGTTGGAGATTTATGTGCTAATTCTTCATCCACTTCATTTGTATATTCCACATCTAGATCTACTTCCATAAAAAAATTATGCAAGATAAAACAAGCAAGAATAATTGTACATCAACACTATAAGTTGGTTGATCATCTCATATAATTGGAAACCGCTTTTTTAGAACACCAAATATTCTTTCAATTGCATTATGCAATGAAGGCAAGAATAATATCTAATTGTGCATCAACACTATAAGTTGGTTGATTATCTCATATAATTGGAAACCACTTTTTTAGAACACCAAATATTCTTTCAATTGCATTACACAATGAAGCAGGTTGAAGATTAAATAGTTCTTTAAAATTTTTGAGGTATGTGACTTGAATACTCTTTCAAATGATATCATACACCTTTAYAAGGTGTAATAAGCTCACACCTCAACATGAACCCTGCATCAACAAGGTAGTCTTACCTATAAAAAACTTGATATAGTGATTCTCTTATTTATAAAATGCAAATAAACATTTTCATCATTTAAAACTTACCCAAAGAAATTAATTTGTTATCTTGGTTGAGTGCATTTTTTATGATGCTTGAATCTGATGCTATCCCCTCCCAACCATGTAAAGAATATGTAAATTTAAGATCAAAAGTGCATGTAGCAAGCAGATTTTGTGTTGAATGTTCTTTTCTACCATGGTATCTTGGTGCGTTGTATTAGTGCTAGATACCTTAACCCAAATATGGATACCATTAATTACACCATCACAATCCTAGCATTGATGTATTTATGTTAGACTTGTAGTTGTAAAGTATAAAATTGGAATCCAAAAGAAGAAAAAAAGATAACTAAATCATCTTGAAATACAAATTGAATCTTTCACTATTGAGTATTTCACGAGGATCTTTTCCTCCTAGAGGTTGTTGAAGAAATTGTTCTTCCAATGATATTACTTCTCTCAAGATTCTATGGAAATAGCAACTAATGGTTTTACCAGAGCGGTGATAGAAAAATGAGATTGTATCATTTCTTGCCAGAATTGCTAATATATGTACAAATTTAGCAACCATCTCCTCCACTATTGCTCTTTAAGTGGGTTGTTAAACCACATTTTCTTTGTAATAAATCACACAAACAACTAGAAGTTTGGGGTCCTATATTAATTACCTTATTCAAATTTTTATTTATTTTAAGTTGCATCAATAATTCCCCTCTTACTCTTTTACTTTCTAAGGATCCATATCTAATAGGTCGATCTATATGATTARCATGACAAAACTTTGATGTACGATTAGTTTTACTATATGACAAATGACCTCTGCACCAACTAATTAACGACTTCTTAAGCACATGAGATACTCATTTAAATCTTCATCTTCTTCCTGATCCATCTAAAAGAATAAGAGATAGAATCATATTCAAGAGATGATAACTAACTTTTATAACTAAGCAATCAAGATGATCGACAATAAAAATTTCAAAACAAGTCAATTATGCTTTGTAAAATTTCACTACTTTTCCATAGAATACCATCATCCTAGAAGTATTTTCAATGAGTTGATAACAAAATCCAAAAATTAAAATCAGTTAGTAACCTTTGGGCTTTTACATACATCATCATATCAAAGCAGAATATTTGGTTCTAGTTGTTTTCTATTGACTGCTCTTGTTCCACTACTACTTAAGCTTGACTGAATCAATGCATTATCATAGAAGTGTCTTAGATGATAACATGTGTATGTAGGAGGAGACTTCCTACCAAAAGAATTACATTTCAACAAAAAACTATGTAATTACTTTTTCATAAAATACCAGTATCAATTGCATTATAATGGTGGTCAGATTTAAAGATTTTTGCTAAGTATTCTATCTTAGGGCCTTGGCTTTCTCCAAAAACATTCCAAGAAACATTCAAAATAAGGACAAAATTAGCATAAACAAAAATTAAAATCCTTCAAATGTGCCTCTTAATTTTTATCTACAGTCTTGAAAGATGACAATTTCTAGGCTAAGATGCTAACATTGTTTACATGGACTTTCATGTGCATAATGGTGAAGCTTCCAATATTTTTCAGCTAAGATAGAAAAGATGTTATTATCCTATGTTGTTGAACTTAGAGGCAAGCTGAGTTCTCAGTTTTGACTTCACTGACAATGAATCAAATTCAATGCTGGACACATTGAGGTACATAAGGACCTCTACTAACACATGGCCGTAGACGTAGGCCCCTAGAAGTACGTTCCTTCACTAAACACCAGAATAAATGCTCAATCCCCAACAAAAAGTAACCCCTTATCTTGCACTCCTCACAGAAAGAGATATCATAACATCCAAGAAACCATCAAACAACCAAAATATCAACATACTGGATCAATCCAAATATATATGGATCATTCAGACACAACAAAGAATAAAGAACATAACAATCCTCCCAATTGCATCATGGATCATTTGCCATTATGATTTTTTATACATTCAGACACAACAAATAATAAAATTGAGGGAAAAAAACTAAAACCCAAATAACAAAATTGAGAAAAACTAAAGGATGAAGTGAAGGAAATGGAAGGAGACTTACAGGTTTTGGCTAGGTTACCAAGGAGAAGTTGAGAGATGAAGATGAAATCTCCCTAATTTACAAAGCTCTCAATGAAGTGAAATGTGTGTCAGACAAATATAATGAAACAGGATCTAAAAGGAATTTTAAATTTTTGTTTATGAATGTTAAGGCTAAAAGAGGTACCACAATCCTTAAAATTTTGCCCACTTTCTCTTCTCTACCTCTCTTCCCACTTTTGGAGAGAAGAGAGCTCATTTCTTTCTCGCCACTTAAAACTCCAAGGGACTTTCTCTCCTTTTCTCTTCTCTTCTCTTCTCTCCCTTACTCTCCATCCAAATGAGCCCTAAAGCATGCAATTTAAGAAATTTCAAACTTCATTAATCACACAATTCAAATATTCTAAAGATGGAGGTTCACACTTCTTCGGTTGTTTACAAACACATCAATCTCCCATTATATAAATCAAGGTCACTATTTTCCACTTTGGTTTTATGCTCTAAATAACTTGAATTCAACAAGAATTGAAGCAAGAGAAAGCATACACTTCACTAATGAACTCTAAAGCTTTTAATCACTTTATTTTTTATGTAAACAATCTATAGAAGTTGTATTCGTGTAAAGGAAGAGGGATGGCTGTCTTATCTCTTCAATCTGCAATTGTAAATTCTTTCGAATTACTAATCTTATTTCTATTTTGCTTATCATCTTTGGATCCATGTCTCTTCAGCTTTCACTTTTGAATATCGCAACCCATATCATAAAGTCCTTCGTGGGCTAAGTGTACTTAGATAGGGTTGTTAATATTACTTAGTCGTAATGAAGCTTTAATAGTTAGTGTATTTCCTCTGCAATTTTTGTTTGTATTTATTTGAACACAACCAACTATATTTAAGATTTTAGTTTGAAAGAACTAAAATCTGAAATTATTCAAGAAAAGTGCATAGTTCAAGGACTAAGTAGATTGAACTAAGTACATTAAATGATTTAATAGGGTAGCATGAACAGGTTTTCTATAGCATGGACCCCTCTTACTACTCTTATATGTGCATATCAATACCTAAACTAAACCTAAACTAAATAAGAGTAGTAAGATGGGTTACCATAGAATTATAATAGACTATCTGAACATCTAAAGGGATTGAGGTCATTCATTATCTCAAATCCTGGAAAGTAGTCTTGTAACATCATTTGTTGGAACATAGAACATGGAAATATATCCTTGTGATTCATGAACTTACTGAAATCGGAGTAGTAAGGAGGATCATTATAGATTGCTAACTAACCTCCCTATATATACATCTGAACTTACTGGAAATATATCCTCTTCTTTCTAAGCCTTGAATTTTGCTTAAGATATTGAACTTCTATCTTATCTGTCTATCTAAATTTTGTTCTATTATACTAAATTTCTAGTCTAATGATGGATCCCTTTCTTCATTTAACCTTCTTATATAGAACAACTCTGGACTCTCATTTCTCTCTTTATACACGTGGTGCCTAGGAGTTCGCATTAATCACTTCTACTTTTGTCGAATTCTCTTTGTCCTCCATGCTTTTGTACTTGTGGTCCCTTGCTTTTGTACTTATTGTCTCTCTTGTCCTAGCATGACTAAGGTCAACTTATACACTTTTGATTGGGGTTCCTTTAAGCCGAGATAACCCATAAATACATCTTAATGCTCATTTGATTCTTTAGCTTGTTAACTGCAGCCACGTGTTTCTTCCTTGAGGCTCAAGCTTCCTAGCGCTTCTACAACATTTCTTGGCTCACAGACTGGTCTCCTTGGTTGCTTCACTAATCCTTGCAACTCATTAACTTTTTATAAAAATAGTGCACTAAATCATACATATTAGTGAAAAAGATAACACTGAAGTCTGCATAATTCATTATAACTGTTTAAGAAAAATATGCATAAAAAACTAGTAATTAGATGCAAAAGTTAGGATACGAGCAGTTTGGTAGAAATGTATATACAAAATGTGCTAAAATAACATGAACCACACTGCCAAACTTAAGTGATTGCTAGTGCTCAAGCAATGATGTCATATTGTAGCAATGTATTATTCGACTCTTAAGAAGGCCTTCCTATGCCAATAACTAATGTCTGTCATGATATACTTTACTAATGAGCAAACAAAGCAACATAGATATGCTTTGTAGGTTGAGTATTCTGAAATTGTGCATGTACCTGAAACTGAAAATTAGAGACTTTATAGTAGCATAGACTACTTCAACTTTTAGATCATATGATTTAGGAAATGACTAAGATCAGAATCAGCTAACAAAATTTCATAAGAGGGAAAAGGATTCTAAACTTAGATGGTAAAGAGAGTTATAGATCATGACTCAGTATCTATTTTTGAACCTAGCTGATGTTTCTAATGCTACAAATTTTTTGCTGTTTTATCATTTTCTTCTTTTGGCTTTTTCTTACCATTCTCTTATGTCACTCGAACCTTTTGATGCTAAAGTTGACATTGTGAAATGCAAGCCCCCAATTACTCAGTAAGAATCATAGTTTACGAATTGCTATGGCATACTCGTGCCTTTTTTACTTTTTGATGCAAAAGCAAATATAGGTAACAAGAATATTTTTGGTTCCTCGATTTTTGTAGAGTAGAGGAGTAGGTTTATTAAGTAGCCAACTAAGAATCCACTAAACTTGCATTATTGCCTAAGGTGAGTAAATTTAGCCTCCTTACTAACTAAGTTTAGCTTCAAAATTCAATTGATGAAATTTTCAATCCTAAGTTAAAATAATCAATTCTGCTTGAATCAACTAATCAAAGCTCATGTGTGCTCAAAATAGTAACAAGGGATAACTCTACACTTAGCTTGTCTATATTATGAGAGCTTCCCAGTAAAGGAATGTCACATCATAAGCATAAATATGGATCTTATCAAAGCATTAATCTTATCATGATCAAGTAGCATAATGCATTTAGCATCAAAGATAGATTGTAGCTTCCAAAACACTAGGAACTGCATTACTAATATAAATTAGAAATATCATAAACCATTAACTCTAATAAACACCAAACATAGCAAAATACTGAAAGAAAAAGAGAAACTAATTACAATGGTAAAAACCACTAACAATCATGCATCCTATSTTAGGTAGAGTTGTTCAAACATAGTTTCCAAACATTGGACTTTTTTAGGCTATCTTAGCCTTCACATCATTTTCACAAAAACTTAATTAGAAACCACTTCCCCTCTTGTCGCCGGCATCACTTTCTTCCTCCATTTAGTCAGCGTTATMTTGAAACTCCTTGTCCTCATTGTCTTTCTCTTCCTGCATGCTTTCCGTTGGTCAGCAATCAACATCAGAAGAAAGAGCCAATCAAGCTCTTCCCGGGTAATAGTTCAAAGGGAATTATGGGGTAGGGCATGAGAGGCTTGTTGGTGATCCTGAATATATCTTAATTAGATAGTCTTTCTTCCCCTCATAGGACCAAAATTTCATCATCAGTTGTTGCATTTTTGTCCGCTACTATTCAATTTGCTGCAACATTTTTTAGCTTGTTTGCCTACTTGTTTCTCTAGTTCCTTCTTCAAATTATCAACCTTCTTCTTAGGCTCCTCTTCTTTTGGCTTAGAGTCAAATGCTATAGCCTTCATCTTGTTTCTTCATAGGTGCTAGACTTGATAGTCTCCTTGCAGAGCCTCGCTACAACAGTATCACTAATTAGGGAGTGGATTTTAGAATCTCCTCCTCTGGGTCATAAATGACCCTTAGTTCCTAACACAAAAAAGTTATACTATGAAACAATGAAGCCTATTATCAACTGTGTCAGGGCATCAAGAGTTTATATTTTGGAATAGTTGAGAAGTGGAATATCTGCTTGAACCAGTTGAAGAGGAGACATCTTAGGGCAAACCCTTCTAACTTTCTAACAGGCTATAGGTTTAAGTATAATTATTTTCATCGTATAGAGAATTTAGTATTTAGTGGTGATTAACTAAATTAGATGCTATGTCTTGATATTTGAAGCTAAAAAAAATTTCAAAACATTTTATCAAARCATGTTTTATAAAATGAATGTCACACAAATTTTGTTAGATATAATGGAGTTTGATTTTGAAAGTATGTTAAAAAGATATGTTTTCATGTCTTGGATAGAACATTCTAATCACTTTCAAATATTCTCTAAATCCTTTGTGTAAGTTAAGTATGATATCCTCCATCAAGGAATTCAGAAGCAACTTTATTAGTGTCTTTTTAGTTGTATGAAACTGTCAAAGATTGAGTCCTAGAACTTAGACTTACTCATATTCAAATGGTCCGAAGAACATTTTGAAATTGCGACTGATATCCGTTTCAAGTCTTCRGACAAACATAATGGGTATTTCAGTTGTTCGAAATAAAAGTGTAAAAGCCCCAAGAGATAGATTTATTACCGTTCTAACATACTCATCACCATGGRATATTGGATTGTATAAGACATGGTTTTACTTTTTGGTCATTTTGAGAAGATTGATTTCAAAATCCAAGAAATGTAGAAACTTAGACTTCCTGATATTTTTTGAACTTTATTTTGAAGAAGGCTCTACATGTTTTTAGTTTTGAAAATCCCTAGCTAAGCTTCATCAATTAAAACATAACATCTTACTGAGTGAGATCAATATCTGCAACATAGCCTAGATGTGCCAGGATACCCTTTGCTATAGAGTGGAAGAGATTTGGATTGCTATATGTTAAAAACCTCTGTGTGAGTCAAGGTTTCCTAGGACATAAAACCATTTTGAGGATGAACCTTGTTTCTAAATGTATGAAGGTTGTACGGGTTATATAAAACACTTTTGGGGTTGAGCCTTGCAGTTGTGGACGAGAGTAACTAATAATCAGGGTTATGTAAAACCCTTAAGGGAGAAGAATGATCCTTGACTGGGGATTAAAAGGAGTTGTAAAGCCATTTGTGGGTGAAACCTTTGTGTATTCTTAAAACAGTCTGTGTGACATAGTTATTGTGTAATCCTAAGGTTATGGTGTTAGGTAGTGTATGTAGATCTGGAAAAGGGATTGAACCACTATATCTCTCTCTCTCTCTCTCTCTCACATTAATATCTCATCATCTGTTTTCATTTTGCCCATTGATAGACGTGTAATCGCACTAAACAATTAAGCTATAATGCATGCAAGCATACATGGTCTATAAGTAATAAAAAGTGAGTAAAGATCGTTCCCACGATGATTGTTTATCTAAACTTAGTAAAGCAAAATCCCTAGATTAAAGTTCAATTTGTGATTCGATTTTTCAATAAACTAATAGCAAAGGTTCAATTGAAGTTATGCTAAATCAGTGTAATAAATTCAACATTAGTCACTCAAATAAGTATCAAAAGTCAAAAGGACAGTTAAGATTACAGAATCCCCACGTACAGATGGTTCAGAGTTATCTCAGTAATGCTATAGCATTCCTACCACAACATTACAGTAGTGGCAAAGTTGATCATTAGTCATGCAAATTGAGACCTAAAATCACCTCAACCATTCAGTCTATTAGATATTACTCTGATGTGAGTAATTTGTATGCCCTCCCGGGCTTTCCACTCTATTCCCAAAATGCACTAAAAATTTGTCTCAATGATTTTGGTCTTTCCTTTGTTCTTCAAGAAGTGCTTTTTTACAAGATCACTACTTTGGCCTTTATTCTCATCCTCTTGATCCTCAGATTTTCTATCTTTTTTGACCTCTCACTAAGGTGAACTCTTCTAGGTCTAATCTTGCAAGCTTGTAACTAAATTAAGACCAAACTTCATAAGCCTTTTCGATCTTCACAGACCTCAAAACAACCTGATGAATATTTGAAGATCAACCTTGAAATATGTAATCCTAATCAAGTGCCTAAATCATGAATCACTAAACATCTTTATGTTCATTGTCAAGACGGTCATATACATGATTAATCATATAATATCAAGTTTGCAACTGTATGCAATTTTAACCCTAACCTATTTGAAAGATCAATAATTTGCTCCATAATTTGCTCCATGTCTACAAAAGACAAAAATTATACATCAATAGTAGGTCTTAATGTATAACTGCAAAAAAAATGTTGTTATTGAACCAAAATAACCGCAAAATATCCCATTATGGGCCAAATCAATTTAGAAAGATTTGTATGTGAGCAATATATATTACATTAAACAATAACCATTGATGAACTGATAACAAATATAAGCAAGATAATAGCAGGAACTCTTCCTATTATTAAGCTGTAATAATGCAAAAAATCTCGTTATAGGCCAAATCAGTTTAAGAAGGTTTGTAAATGTTAATTTGAGCTTACGATATTACATTAGACAACAATTGCTGATGAAATGACAAGAAAGATACGCAATATAATGGATAACATGAACACTTCTTGTTATTATGCTATAATGACGAAAAAATCCTGTTATGGGTCAAATTAGTTTAGAAAGGTTTGTAAATATTAATATGAAATATATTGACACTAACTATATTGACATTAGACAACACTAATTGATGGCAAGAAAGATATGAAATATAATGGATGACACAAACCCTTCCAGTTATGATGCTATAATGATAGAAAAAAATTCTATTACTGTTCAAATCAGTTTAGAAATATTACTGTGAGCTTACTATATTACATTAGACAACAAACATTGACGAAATGGCAAGAAAGAGATGAAATATAATGAAAAACGGGAATCATACCCTTCCCGTTATTATGCTATAATAATAGAAAGAATCTCGTTATTTTCCAAATCATTTTAGAGAGGTTTGTAAATGTTGATGTGAGCTTATTATATTACAGATAGATAATAATGTGATGAAATGACAAGAAAGATATGCAATATAATGGATAATGAGGCCCTTCATGTAATTATGCTATAATAACGAAAAAAATCCTGTTATGGGCCAAATCAATTTAGAAAGGTTTGTAATGTTAATGTGAGTTCAGTACATTAGACAACAATCATTGATGAAATGGCAACAAATATAAGTAAGATAATATATAACAGGAACTTTTCCTGTTATTATGCTATAATAACGCAAAAAATCTCGTTTTGGACCAAATTAGTTTAGGAATGTTTGTAAATGTTAATATGAGCTTATTATTTTACATTAGACAACAATGATAGATGAAATGTCAAGAAAGATATGCAACATAATAGATAACATGAACTCTTCCTGTTATTATGCTATAATGACCAAAAAAATCCCATTAAGGGCCCAATCAGTTTAGAAAGGTTTGTAAATGTTAATATGAGCTTACTATATTACATTACACAATAATCATTGATGGCATGAAATATGCAATATAATAGATAACGAGAACCCTTTCAGTTATTGTGCTACAATAATGGGGGGAAAAAAAAAATCTATTATGGGCCAAATTAGCTTAGAAATGTTAATGTGAGCTTACCATATTGTATTAGACAACAATCATTGATGAAATGACAAGAAAGATATGAAATATAATGGATAATGTACTTCTTCCCCTTATTATGCTATGATAACAGAAAAAATCCCATTATGAGTCAAATCACTTTAGAAAGGTTTGTAAATGTTAATGTGAGCTTACTATATTACATTAGACAATAATCATTAATGAAATGACAAGAAAGATATGCAACATAATGGATAACATGAACTCTTCCCGTTATTATGCTATAATAACTCAAAAGAATCTCGTTATAGGCCAAATCAGTTTAGGAAGTTTTGTAAATGTTAAATGACAAAAATGACATGCAACGAATGGAAAATGAGACCCCTCTTGTTATTATGCTATAATAAGGGAAAAAATCCCATTATTGGCCAAATCAGTCTAGAAAAGTCCGTAAATGTTGGTTTTAGCTTATTATATCACACAGACAAAAATCATTGATATGAAATTAAGAAATATAAACAAGACAATGGATAATATGGACTCTTCCCGTTGTTCTCATCATAGGCTAAATCAGTTTATGAAGGTTGGTAAATGTAAATTTGACTTTACTATATTACATTAGGCAACAATCAATTGATGAAATGGCAAGAAAGATATGAAATATAATGGATAACGGAACTCCTTTCCGTTATTATGCTATAATAACAGAAAAAAAATAACAATCATTGATGAAATGGCAAGAAAGATATGAAATATAATGGATAACGGGACCTCTTCCCATTATTATACTATAATAATGGAAAGATCTAGTTATAGGCTAAATCATTTTAGAAAGGTTTGTAAATGTTATTGGGAACTTACTATAGTACATTAGACAATAATCATTGATGAAATGACAAGATAGATATAAAATATAATGAACAATTAGACCTCTTCATGTTATTATGTTATAATAACATAAAAAATTTTGATTTAGAGCTAATTAGTTTTATTTCTTTTTCTATACTTTGTAGGAAAAAAGAAAGTTCTTTTTATTCTGTATTTGATTTGTGTTAGGATCTAAAAAAATTCGCACATCAAGCGAACAAAATCTAGTTGTATTTAAATTGCTATGTGACTTCAATCTTTATTTACCATTCTATTTTGTTATTAGAGATGGGTTACATGACATGGTATGGATGTGAGAAGGTGGTTAAGGAAGTGTGCACCTAGAATAAAAACAATTGTGGTGATAAACAAGGCTGAATGCTTGATGCATATTCTGGGTCTCTAGCTGCTACTGTTGGTGATAGGCCAAATCAATTTAGAAAGGTTTGTAAATGTTAATGTGAGCTTCTTATATTACATTGGATAATAATCATTGATGGCAATTAAGATATGCAATATAATTAATGGATAATAGGAACCATACAAAGATGACGTTATTAGCAACCCAATATCATGATCATCATGGAGAAACGATCAAGACATATATTTTTAACTGCAAGCCACTAAAGAGATTGATCGAAAACGAGAGCCCTAGATATTATTGAGTAAGAAAAGCAGAATGCAATACCTTAACAATATCTATGCTGTTACAAAGTTGAGGCTTAATGTAAAGTCCRAGTTTTTGAGTTGTGAAAATGCGAAGAAGAAAAGGAAGAAAATGCAAAGAAGATGAACATGGAGTTGGAGTGATGACATGGAAAATCCGAACCGTTTGCACTTGGTTTTAAAAATGAAAGGATAAAGGATGTTGGAGTTAAAGTGGTGAAATATGAATAAGTTACTTGGATATAGAAGAGTAAAAGTAAATTTATATTTTTCAACTAAGGACATAAAGTAAATTAATTACTTAATGGGTAATGATAGTATTTGAAATCCATTTTATTATTGAGTAAGAAAAGCAGAATGYAATACCTTAACAATATCTRTGCTGTTACAAAGTTGAGGCTTAATGTAAAGTCCGAGTTTTTGAGTTGTGAAAATGCGAAGAAGAAAAGGAAGAAAATGCAAAGAAGATGAACRTGGAGTTGGAGTGATGACATGGAAAATCCGAACCGTTTGCACTTGGTTTTAAAAATGAAAGGATAAAGGATGTTGGAGTTAAAGTGGTGAAATATGAATAAGTTACTTGGATATAGAAGAGTAAAAGTAAATTTATATTTTTCAACTAAGGACATAAAGTAAATTAATTACTTAATGGGTAATGATAGTATTTGAAATCCATTTTATTATTGAGTAAGAAAAGCAGAATGYAATACCTTAACAATATCTRTGCTGTTACAAAGTTGAGGCTTAATGTAAAGTCCGAGTTTTTGAGTTGTGAAAATGCGAAGAAGAAAAGGAAGAAAATGCAAAGAAGATGAACRTGGAGTTGGAGTGATGACATGGAAAATCCGAACCGTTTGCACTTGGTTTTAAAAATGAAAGGATAAAGGATGTTGAAGTTAAAGTGGTGAAATATGAAAAAGTTACTTGGATATAGAAGAGTAAAAGTAAATTTATATTTTTCAACTAAGGACATAAAGTAAATTAATTACTTAATGGGAAATGATAGTATTTGAAATCCATTTTATTTCCCTTCTTTTGGTCAAATGCATTTTGCCCAAGCATCTCAACTTTCGAGGGGTTTTTTTGGCCCATATTCCCAATTATTTGAAGGACTAAATGGATAAATCTAAAGAAGACAGATCCGGTAAAGTAAATTTTCTCTAAAAGTTGGAGGTCCCACCTCACCTCCCTAGATAATTCCCGTTGAAAAAGCTGTAATTTTCATCGTACCTAAACAACAACGGGCCAATTTTACACCCAACAAAATACTCCAGATTCTAAGAATAATTCGGTCCCAATTCGATCCTCAAAGGCCAAAAGCTCGTACGGAATACATATACCGAGGAGAAAACGCCTCCTTTTTCTTCTCAATCTGTGAAATTCAGATCAGAAGATCCTCTGCTGCCAGGTAATATTCCTGTCATGATATTCTGAATTTAGTTTAATACTGTATTTTTGTGGTACTAATTTGAATTATTTGTCGAGTGGTTTTTTTCTTGTTTCTCTCTTGTTTGAATCAAATTGTGGGTTCTTCTTGTTATGTCATTTTTTTGCTTTTATTTCAGAGGGTAGTGAAAATAACACGTTGCTTTTTGCTTCTGTGTGTTTTGGTTCATCATGCAAGTCCCCTGAGCACTGTTTGGTTGCATATGTTGAATTTGAGTTTTTTGTTTGCTTTGGCACTCTACTTTTGTGTTGTTTAGAATAATTTGCCTTTTTTCTGTATAAAAATACGCATGGGTTGATTCTGCATATACACTTTTGAATTTGAATCTTGATTTGAAAATCGTTCTTTTTCTCCTTAATTCTGTCTGTGTTACTGAATTGGGGCTTGCAAGTGAACTATGGAACCTAATGGAGATAGAAACTGACCCCACTTTGCAGTTTTGTCTATATCTCTATGAAAGATAAGAATTGAACCCTTTTTTTTTTTTTTTTTTTTGGTATTATTTTTTTGATGTCTAAATTCGTTGCTTTTAGATAGTTAAATTATTGCTTTTCTTTCCCAAAAAACTTCTCCTTCTTGAAGAAAGAAAATTATCTTGTCAGAGTAAGTCCTTTAGTGCTGGTTGAGGTTGGAAGTATTGGTGAATGGGGGTTCAGACAATGGGTTCTCACGGAAACGGGCAGCAGTTGTACTTACAACCACTAGCAAGGCAGAATTCATGGTTTAGTTTGACACTTGATGAAGTAGAGAATCAGTTGGGTAACTTGGGTAAGCCCCTTGGTTGTATGAACCTTGATGAATTGCTTAAAAATGTTTGGACTGCTGAGTCAAATCAAGCATCAGTGATGGACATTGGCAATACCTCTCCATCATCTGCTGTTCAACGCCAAGCAAGCTTCTCATTGGCAAGAGCGTTCAGTGGGAAGACAGTTGATGAAGTGTGGAGAGATATCCAACAAGGGCAGAAAATGAGGAATATAAAAGAAATTAATAGTCAAGAAAGAGAGACAACTCTTGGTGAGACAACCTTGGAAGATTTCTTGGTTAAAGCAGGGCTATTTGTTGCAGATGCATCTTTAGGACCAGAATTGGGGTTAGATAATGCCTTGACCCCTCAGAATTTTAATGCAATGGGTTTATCGCCATCCCCTTCAATTGATGCACTGTCGGATACACCAATGCCTGGTCGGAAGAGAGATGCTGCAGATATTGAGAAGACTCTTGAGAGGAGGCTAAGGAGAAAAATTAAGAACAGGGAATCTGCTGCACGTTCGCGGGCCAGAAAACAGGCAGTGCTATTGATTGTACATCTTTTTATTTTGTTGTAAACTTTTTCCTATAAGTTTTCTCTCTTGAAATTATCTTTCGTCGGTATTCACAGGCTTACCACAATGAGCTGGTCACCAAAGTTTCACGTCTCGAAGAGGAAAATACGAAGCTTAAGAAGGAGAAGGTAGGGATCTCTATCTTGTGCTCGCTTTAAGTTCATCTCCTGTGTCTCGGTAGCTGTTATTTTATCTCGTTCTAATTAGCTTTTGATCAGTCATCTGCAACTCTATTGGTGCTTGAAATTGCCTCAATGCTGTTAGCCTAGTGGATCATCGAATTTTTATTTATAGGGTTGTCATGTTAGGTACCCGTTAGGTAAATTCCAAATTGTGTCTAAAAGTAAAAGAATTAGGAAAAGATGATATTTTGTTTTGTTTTTCTTCTGATAGGAAAACAGTTTAATTAGAAATATGTTTGGCAGAAAGTATTTTATGTCCAGCCAAAATATCTTTCTTGTGGCATCTTGGTAGAAACTTCAGACACGCACTTAGACTTATCGACCATATTTTCCTAATAATTTAAACTTGTATACTTATATTACAAGGTTTATCCATGTTCTCTTTCCTTTCATCATGTCATAATGTCCTTCTGACTTATATTCTTTTTGAAACTCTGGAGCTATAATAAGTTCTAATTTATTCCTGCATATCTGAAACTTCCAAAATTTCTATGTCGTGTTGCAATTTAGCTATTATACGATAAAATTTTGATGTAAGACTTGAACATTTTACTACTATCAATATCATCTTGTAATTCTAGAGATACTACATGATGTTTACTTAATAAAATTTGAAGAGTTATAGGGCTTTTGCCCTGTGCAGTGCTTCTGCCTTCCAAAAAGCTAGTTTAAGCCATCATTATTGGTAATATAGTGCACAGATTTTGTTATTGTGGCTATTGGAATTGGTTTTGGTTGATCTCGAAATTTCCCAGATTAAGTTAAAACCTTCGGAGTTGAACTTTCGGCTCTTACTCTAAGTGAAGAACCACTTTAAAAAGTCTGCAACTTAATTCTTTCAAGGAGGAAGAATGGATGCCTTAAATGAGGAAAAAATTCAAAACTCTACCCACAGGAAGATTGCAAAGTGAGTTTCCCCTGTTGAACACTGTACAAGCATTCTGTTTTCCCCTTCCATCTCACTGCTTCCTCCTGCCTCACGTAAAACACCACAAGAAAATTGATACAACTGGAAGCATTTGCAACCTGAAGGGGAATTAATGAGCCATAACCTGGATGTCCTAATCAACCCCTCTACCACTCGCCTTGCGTGAACTTGTAGTTTGACTTCAAACCTCTTTATTGATAAAACAGTTGGGCTTGTAACTTTTGAGGGACTGTCGGAGAACCACTTTGAATGGACAGAATCAAAAAATAAAATTGAATTCTTATCGTGCTGCTTTGTTGGAAGCATATTCACATGATGAATTGATCGATGAGGACACGCTTCGAATTCTTTTCTGTTGATTCACATGCAAGTTTTTCCGTGATTTCAAGTAAAAGCGACCAAGTTATCCTTGGCTGCATTCGTTGATTTTTTGTGGATATAGCTGTACAGTCCTGCAAAGTTGATTGTTAGACTTGAAAGGCATCCTTGCAGTGTAGTAAATGGATTTATTAATAGTCATCTAAATACAATTTTTATTTTTCCCTGCATTTGCATATTTGTCAACAAAGACAATTATCTTTCTTCTGCTAGATTCAGCTAATATTCTTTCTTCCTCATTTCAAATGATTGATCCAGTCGAATTATCTTTCCTCTGCYAGATTCAGCTAATATTCTTGCTTCCTCATTTCAAATGATTGGTCCAGTTGAATTATCTTTCTTCTGCTAGATTCAGCTAATATTCTTTCTTCCTCATTTCAAATGATTGATCCAATTGCAGATTCATCCTCGTCTTATGTTGTTTAATTATTTTCTTTGGTGCTAAATCAAATGTATTATTTATCACTTTGGCCATTATGCTATTCTGCTAATTTGAGGATTGCTTCTCWTCTAGGACTTCATGATACTTTTCTTATCAATAGTCTAGTAGAGCCTTAGTTAAAAGATTCTAATTTTGTTATGCTGGGAATTAGCTGAAGCTACTGAACTAGTTGTAGCTAAAGAGCAGGACAGGGGTTGGTGTTGGGGTGAATGCAGTAGAACTGCTTAGCTTAAAAGTGGATGCATTTGTATTTTGTTGAGTCCTTATGGAGTTTGTCCTGTTTATTAGTGCTGAAAACTTTTGAATCACCTACCTCATCTGAGTCTCTGGATCATCCTCTTTTTGTTGTTACAATTTACAATAGTGTACATTCCTTAGCTTATAAATATGAAAGAAGTTTCCTTAGCTGGTGGGAAAGAGAAGATCAAAGACATGAAATGTTCATAAAGTTGTTCGATTTGCATAGGGAACGGACATCCCTTTTGAAGTTCTAATTAGGAGCAAAGCATATGCAGTTGGCCTGATAAAAGTAAGTATTTTGTGGAAAGATAGTTTTGTAGTTAATTAGTTTAAATACTTGAGGTTCATTTTTCTCAATAGATAGCAGGTTTCTGGATAATTTCTCTTGCAGGAATTACTTCTCAAGTATCCTGAGTCTCTTCTCGCATGTGAACCTTTTTTGCAACATAGTTGGAGATCTAGTGTCTAGGAAAATTAAGAATCTATCAAAAGGAATAAAATTCCAAAATCAGAGAATTTCATGTTCATTGATAGTTTAATAACGAATATGCAAATTAGTACAGTGAGGGTCTCTTTTATTTTTCTAAAAGAATTTTTGGCTAAGCTAGTCGAGTAAGGGTTTGCAGATGTTAATTCTGTAACCGGGTTTTCTTTGTAAAGGAAATGTTCTTACCAATCTGGAATCTATGTCTAAATGTGTTTTTGAATTTTCAATAAGCAGCTCACTGCAAGTTTTATGGTTTTGTACTGGAAGTTAAATTCATCTGTTCTAAATTGTGATGATTAACAAAGAATGTAAATAATATTGGTCGGAGTCATGATTACGAGTATGACTTTGTAGGAAGGGAAATGCTGCATATCATATGTCAAACATGCAAGTTGGCTGTTTAGAAAATCTGACTACCTAGATATGATGATGCCTAACCATGGTATTAATCCTTTTTTCACTTTGCCTTTTGCTCTTTCTGGATTTTATATTCTATTATGGGGAAAACTCTGTCTTGTGCCCCTAGCCTCCTACCACCTCAAACACCAGGAAAGGTGCAAAAACCAAAGAAGACGAAAGAATTCTTTCCAGTTTCGCCAGATTATCTTGCTGTTTATAATCTTCGCTTGTTTATGCCGTTTCCCCTTCATCTCTTGTATGCTGCTGTGGTTGGAGGAGCTATGCTGAATCAGCTCTTTTCCAGGAGTTCGATGAGACTGTGCCACCTGAGATGCCCTCTGAACCAAGATATCAGCTGCGTAGAACAAGCTCATTCTGACGCATTAAAAGTTTGATAGTACTCCCAGAGTAGGGCTGTCTTTGTGGTTTTATGGATAATGATAAGAAGTTTTTAGGAATCAAACTGGTAGAATTACATATTACCTTCTGCTGTCAATAGCTTAAAAGTTTCATGTTATGTATGTAAATATATGGCATTTATTTAGAGCTTACAAAGTGACAAATTATCACATTTAGGTATTGCAGAAAGGACAATAAATATAATCTAGGAATAATTAGCCTTTGACCCATAATCAAATGAAGATACTCTTTCTAATGCTCTAATTGATATGGTATTTTACTTATTTGTTTCCTTCCATTGGCTGTTACAATGTAAACTTGAACCATTTCTTCTGTTATCTTCAAGGGAAATCAGTGTTCGTTGTGTTTCATTTTCAGTATATAGCTTTGTATTTTTCTGTAGGGGTCTTTGACAATCTTGTCCTTCACATGTTTCGTCTTGTAAATCTCATCTGTATTTTTATGAAATTTAAGATGTCACTATTTTTATAATCATAACTTCGTTTTACTAAAATATCAGTTTCTTTTTTACACTAATAAATATAATAATAGTTTTCAATTTTAATACTGCAAGGATAATACGATCTAGTTTTTAACATTTGATGCAGAACACTGAAATTATCTTAAAGTTTGCAGGACGAAATTGATAATTTATTTAGGAGGGTACAAAATTGTAAATTTTATTACATTTTWGAGGAAAGCGGTATGTTTAATATATTAATATATATTACTATCAAGGATCATGGGATTTACTAAAGAAAGGTAGCTAACATATGAATGCTACAATGATGCGGCCGACACCAGATAGTTAGAAATGATATGACTATTGAAATCAATAGATATAGAAATAAAGAACTCAATTGTAGGTGTTCCTCACTATGCTTATTTTGTAGAAAAAAAACAGTTGATAATGGCCTAGGAATTGGTCAAAAGACATTCCTTCTTTCTAGCCGCGTTTGACGGCTTGATTTCTACTTGTATCCTTTGAAAGGCTTGCAGAGATCGGCCCAGAATCGGTTATGTTTATGATTCTTTGGATTAGCTGATGAGTTGATATGGAACCATTTTGATGGGGCTGTTTTCTGGTATCTCATGTACCTGGAGGATCACATAAACTTCAAATTTCAAATTCCTTGGTGATCATTAGCTGCATACTTCCTCGAATATCTAGCACTCCAGCTATATTCATCCTTTCTCGAATTCTCTTTTCCTGGTTCTATTCTCGCAACCATGTCTACATCTGATTTCCCCTACATTGCTTCCAGTCATCAGTCTGTCGCATTCTCATTAGCACCTTTGCTAATAAAGGGACAAGTCTGATTTCATCGCCATCAAAGTTGTTGCGCTGCTTCATTCCCCCTCTCATTTCTCCATTCCCGATTAATAGTTCGAAGCATACTTTTGTTTGTTATTCTTATAGCTTATAAACGTTATTGATGTTTACAATTGTTGGTGTTCAGAAATACTTTCTGGCCGTTGGAATGCTACCAGTCTATTAGTTTAGCTATCCATTGATCCGGTCGAGGCAAGCTTCGTTTTAACACAATGAGGCCTGTGTTTGCCTGGTTAGCCGATCGTAACTCCTCCTTGAGTTTACTAATAAAGTTAACAAATGGCTGAATATAACACAAGCAATAAGCTATCTAGACAAATATTAATATGAGCAAGCTAATGAAGGTATTAAAGCACTGACATTGCATCCGAAAACTACAATGGAATGCCAAAAATTAGCTATTAGCTACTTAGCTTGTTGATTGTGGCCAAAGCAAATCAAGGGGTTTTTTTTAATCCAAATAACCTCTTTTTTTTTTAAATTTTTTGGTTCATATCTGCAAGTTTCTGTATGAGGTTCCCTTTCTGACTTGGACGCCACTCGGAGTGGCGTCTTAGTTACATGAAAATGCCCCCTCTAAGTGGCGTCATATCTGAACACTGATTTTTTTGATTAATAATAAGGTGCCAGTTTAAGAGGGCCTTTAATATACTAAAACGCCCCTTAGGTTGGCGCTTTCATGAAGGCATCCCCACAAGAAGTGTTGTAATCCAAAAGTTTATTATGTACTTGAGAGGCGTTTTACTTAATCAAAGACGCCCCTACAAGGGACATTTTACTTCAGAACGTGTTGTCAACTAAAGACATCCCTCCAAGGACATTTTAATCCAACATACTTCCCCCTTTCTCACTTTGTTAAACATAACCTACAATAATCCCAACAAAATGCTGAAACCTAAAAAGAAGGAAAAATATTTATAAGATTGGTTTCATTCAAAAAATACCAATTCATATTCATTTGAAATATTCATAACATATAGAAAACAATATCGAACAACATAATAATGTTCAAAACATACGAATGTTTGTAACAAAAATATAAAAGAAACATATCCATAAAAATAACTTCAATAGCCACAATATTAGTAATACTTATGCAATGGAATAAAAAATAACCATGTTAAATATAATCAAATACAAACTAAGTGTTTGATTCATCTTCACGATGACTCGGGCAATTTCTTCTATTATGACTAACTTTATAATAGTTCTCACATCTTCAAGGAGAATCAAGATGTCGGTAGTCTGCATCACTTCTAATCCTCGCGCTTTGAAGACAATGCATCGAATTTCCCTTCATATTCGGCTTGTAATGAATGAGGTTGAATGGAGGCGGTCTCCAAAATGAATCATGTGGCGCCGGGTAAAAATTTCCAACATATGCTTTCCGATAGCGTTCTTTGGAATACACTTCATGAACAAGCTCACTTGCTTGCCAACCCCGGTGACGACACACAGCAAAAGCATGAAAACATGGAATCCCAAATACTGACCACTTATGACAACTGTACAATTTTTCACTCATATTGACAGTGTATGTTTTGTTAGCCTTACCATCTCCTCTAGGTATAAATTTTACACTAAACAAGCCAAGTTGAGAATTATATTGTACCACCGTATGTGTAGAGGAATTATTTTCATTGTAAGAAAATTTTCTCCATATACTAGGGGTAAAAGGATGTCTATTATGAGCCGCTTGATCACGGTAATCTGAAAAATACTTCATAAATTTTATCACCATCAAGTTCACCAATGCTTTAAGCGGCAAAAGAACGTCCTTTCTTCAGAACACTRTTCAGTGATTCAGACAAGTTAGTTGTCAAGCATCTGTACCTATGTCCGTCATCATATGCAAGTGTCCACATTTCACAATCAATTGCATTCAACCAATCAAATGCGGCTTGACTCCTACACTTAATCTCATCCATTATTGTATTGAACTTCACTGGACTAGGCTTTGCCCCTGCATTCTACATAAGATTAGATAAGTCTCTATTCTTAAATTTGATATTGAAATTGGTTTTAATGTGATAGAAACAATATCTATATATTGCTAATGGTGGCTGTCACTCTCTCCTTTGGCGCATTGTTTGAAGTATCCCTTGTGATGGTCTGAAATCAAACAAACATGTCTCTTTCCAACCACATGAAGTCTCAATAATAGCAGAAACCACCCCCAACTAGCAGATGACTCTTGATCTACAATTGCAAAGGCTAGGAAAATACATGATTATTCGCATCATGTGTACTAGCAATCAAAAGAATCCCATGATATGCATCTCTAAAAAATGTGCCATCCACAGAAATGACAGGTCGACAGTGCTTGAACCCGTCTGTAGAAGGCCAAAAAGTCTAAGATAATCATTCAAATATTTTCACATCATCAGTGCTCCTCGGGTGGTGTTTCCATCTAATAATTGTTGCTTCATTAGAATCTTGTAGAGCCTACATATATGCCGAAAGAATTTGAAATGTTATATACCAATCTCCATATACTATTTCTATGGCCAACTTTTGAGCATTCCATCCCTTCTTGTACGAGCAACCATATCCGAACAACTTTTGAACTTCGGTGATAACAACCTGACATGTACTTTCGGATTATCACAAACACGGTGGGTAATGTGTGTAGCAATGAATGCAGCCCCAAATTTGGATGGTTGTTGTTCACCATTTGGACAAAATAAGTATGTTCTCCACTGAAAACTATCACCTCCCACTGACGATGAGTGCTCCTTGGAATGATACRRATATACCATGTACATGGATATTCGTCGGTTGAATTTTTACATTTAGCCGACCACAATGATGTTGTGCTATTTGAAATGACATACTCTCTACCTCGTTCAATGTGCCATTGATGAACTGCATGAACGGCATGTTTCTTGTTATCAAACGTTATGTGAATCTGGAGGTTGGTATTCCTTTCAGACCAATGATTAACCCTAAATTTACCATGATCAACTTTCGATTGCTCACCTGATCCCATCCTAAAATGAACCATATGTTTCAAAACCACTCCAAGTTTGGGATGCCTGACCTATGTTGAAAGTTGGATTTGAGGGAGTATTAGACGGTGGAATCTGGTAGTCGATTCCTCGCCTTCCTCTGCCTCGGGGACAGCCTCCAAGTGATCAAAATTAAGGTATCCATCATAGTTTGATGTGCCTTATAATGCATCCATTGCAACTTCAGGCCTTACATCGATTGGTTGACTTGAAACCAAGTTTAGCATYTGAGTTACATGATGAATAGGTGGATCACTAGGGAAATTCTGTGTCATAGGTGGGATGAACTGGTGATCTAAAGAATGTTTTCTTGAGTCACACACATAGATGCAGACAATGTATTGCTGCTTCTAGATGATTGGTATTGATCGCCGAACTACGGAAAAATTGGGTTTGGGAATGTGAAATCTTGTCCAGCATTTAAATTCCATTCATTGCCCATAAGCAATGATGTATACTCCCCCATGTTCGTCCAATGAATTGAAGGACATGCAATATTAGTTGTAATATATAAGAATTAAGTTATTGTAAGATAATTTGTAAACGTTAATTGAGTGAATTAAAAATATTTTAATACAATATTTATTTGCAACTGCTTATTCTTGATCTGGACAATCTAGAGTGTCATCATTAGCTACAATATTCTTCGCTTCTACATGTATACATGCACCAAGTGATATCCACAAATTGCTTGGTAAGTTGCAAATGAGGCCATGTCTTTGTCATCATTTAATTCATAAATTTCTCATTGAACTTTCATTCCCGATCCATACATAATAGGCACTCTTAGATTCAACCTTAACCGCACCATATTCATGTCAAGTTTTYGTGTTGCACAATGTTTTGGCACCAATTCATCATGGATTATACGCCACCTAATTATCCAATATTTTTTAACACTGCCCTCAAAATACTGTCGTACATCATGATTAATACCATAATCCTAAAAAAAGAAAAAAATTAATTTTATCTGAAATTCTTCCAACATTTCAACCTTGAAATGGATAGCACCTAAATTGACAAACAACATGAACAAAATTAACAAAAATATAAATTATATCCAAACATAAGCATTAATTTTGTACATATAAATAAACTATATCCAAATCTACTTAAAAATGAACATTAATTTTGTATAAATAAACTATATCCAAATATAAGAATTAATTTCGTGTAAATAAAATATATCCAAATCTAGTTAAAAATAAGCATTAATTTATGAGTGTTTTGTGATGCCACAAAACACAATCAAATCTAGTTAAAAATATATAAGTATACAATGATGTACTTACCAATTTTTTGAAGATGTGCTCGAATATATATTTAGAACCTCCTTGGAATGAGTTTGTGTATTAGATCTGGAAGTTGAATAGATTAGGACAGAAGATAGAAAAACAGATCTGGGAGAGAAAGTCGGATAGAAGAGAGGAAAACAGATCTGGAAGAGAAAGTCAGATTTGGAAAATAAAATCGGGGGTAAAGTGCCGCTTCACGTGGCGCCTTTAACTAAAGTAAATAAGGCGCCAGTACAGGTGGCACTCTAGGTGGGATAGTTATTACCCAGAATTGGTGAATGATTAAAAATCAACCTGCACACAACCAAATTCCAATCACATGCGATATAATAAAAATCAACATGCACGCAACCAAATCCCAAACACATGTGATATCCTAAAAACCAATTTGCACATGACCAAATCACAAACCTGCACACAACCAAATCTCAAAACATTTTAACTTTAAGAAATATAATAAAATCTAAATAAAGTAACGTCCAAAAAAATAGTAATACAAACTATACAATAATGTTCATCGAGTGTATATAATGAATGTATCTTTACAAAGAGGTAAATCACATATACATCATGTCCAGGGAGTATAGTGAACAATGGGATGCCTAACTCTCCTAGGGTTCTCATTAGCATCATCTCCTCCTGCCGCGCCACCTCCCCAAGGTCTCCGCCTAAAAACTCGTACAGGCTCATTTGCCTGACCAATATCCGCCCTACTAGCCTCTTCTGCCTAAGTGACACGCTTCCCTAGCTGAGAATATAATCTCAAAGCTGGATTGCCTGCGTAACTAGTTTCCTCGTCTGGAAAAGTGCCTGATGTTCCAGCACCATCACTCGCTTGACAAGGTTTATGCAAGATAGACGAGTCAAACAAGAGTATGTTTTCAATCATGACACCCTTAAAATGATCATCTTTACAGCTGCCTCGTGCCACATCATCCGCTCTGTGTGTGTCCCTCATTATCTGTCAGGTGATCCTCACCCTGAACTGACGGGTCCTCAACTGGTCTTCTCTGTCACGCGCCTCTACCACGACTCCATCTATTCTGATCTTGAACTCGATCACGGAGTCGAATAACTGCAGGCTGGACAACCGCAGTGGCAGCTAGGTCTCTGCCACGAGCGGAACTACATGACAACCCACCAACAATGCCATGTAACATTTGGTTGCAGACCTTATGTATGGGATGAAATATGGACCTAGAATGAGGATCTACATATGTCATCCCAAAATTGACAAGCTCCTGAATGCGGGATAAACTCGAACTCTGTAAGTAATAAAAAATTTGACAATTAATATATTAACAAAATGAATATAAAATCTTTCTGTGTAAAAATACAAGGGTAACTAACTCACAATAAACTGCGCGGCTGCTCCTATCCCCTAGAATGCATCAAGCGCTCTACCCTTTTGCTGAGCATTACTGATAATTAGGCAGGTGATCTGGAAGTACCAATCCTGATAGTCTGGATGCATGTGCATAGCAGTGGATGTAACAGCACCACTGACAATGCAGTCACAACGGTCGTCCCATTCTTGGATATAGTCTGCATGCTTGTTGCTCCAAAACACTGCCATATTACCTCTCAGCCCCATAGCATGCAGCTCTGTACTATAATAGCTCCCCCAAAAAGGAATCCATACTCCATGTCGAAATGTCTCAACACTTGAKATGATCGATAATGCTCGACAATCTTCAAGCAAATGAGTAGGAATTTGGTACGCCAAATGTGAGATCCAACTAAATAATCCTGGGGAATCGTCAGGATCACATTATCATATGGGGTCTAGACAAATTGCAAAGAAGATTATTAGTTTTAAAAAAATAGAAACTTTCTATTGAATTAAGTGAGAATAATTAAGTTATTATAGAAATAAAATAACTCTTGAAAATTATTAAATACTTACAATATCAGGTCTCATCGAGTCCAGCTAATCTCGATAAGTGACTAATACATATGTTGGCAGCCAATGAAGATCAAGCCGTGCTGTCCATTGTGCAGAATAGGGAGAATCAGGAAGAATCTCAACTCGTGCAATGTCCCTCAAAATAGGACATACTACAGGTATGTGCTCCTATGCCCACAACTGTTTAAAACATAAAACACAAATTTTACAATTATTTTACTAATATATGCGGATGACTATACTAGATAAAGTCATAAAATGACCCATAAGTTACAAACCTAAATGAGAATAGAGGGACTGCACATCTCCCGGGACTTTGCAATGTAAGCAGTGCACATGCACGATACAAATACACCAAAGCGGCGGATTCCCGACTCAAATGTCCCGAGCGACAAATCTTTGAGCGAGAGCAAGTAACGAAGATCAATCTTGCTCCCAAAGTGGTTTGCAAAAAGCATACCACCCATGAGATATAAGATCAAGCAAGGAGCCCACCTCGCATAAGTATCATTATCGAAATCATCATCCAATGGCCGCATAAATTCTTCCTTGAGAGCCCGTAGCATAATACGATTCCCTCTAATCTGAGAAATCGCGAGTCTAAATCCTAATGCAGTCTCGCAATAACTCTGCCACTGCTCTATACCTCAATCATAGCAACCATCGGTAATAGCGTCACCATCAATGGGCAAACCCCATAATACCGAAACGTCATGTAAGGTGATAGTGGCCTCACTGCAAGTGAGATGAAATATATGCGTCTCAGGTCGCCATCTCTCAATCATTGCTGTCATGAGCGCATGATCAACCTGAATGCAAYGACATTGGGCAACCCCGCCAAATCCTGCAATATCTATGTACTCTCTCACTCTAGGAGGTGCCACATCGTACCTTTTCCAAAAGTTTCCATCTTGTTTTCTAACCTCTAATGTTGTCTCGGCATAAACCCTATCATCCCATATAAGAGCTGATATATGGTATGCCTATCTCGTCAAGACAATATGGTCTACTGGACCCGGATGAACATCGATATGCAAACACTTATGCTCCATCTAAAATATAAGAATAATAACATTTTTTAAAACAAAAATCGATAGAGATTCCTCTATAAATAGACTATTTAGCAGGCTCAAAAGGCCACATCCATTAATAAAATCCCATTCTCCATCAAATTTATCAATCAAATAATTAATAAGAATACACGCTCGTGCATTATTACAAAAAAATAATATAATAGTTAAATTTTTTATAAAAAATTCGACAGAGATTCTTCTATAAATAGACTATTTACTAGGCTCAAAAGGCTACTTCCATTAACAAAATCCCATTCTCCATCAAATTTATCAATCATATAATCAGTAATAATACATGCTCGTGTATTATTACAAAAAAAATAATATAACAATTAAATTTTTTTATAAAAGTTCAACAGAGCTTCCTCTATAAATAGACTATATACCAAGCTCAAAAGGCGACATCCATTAACAAAATCCTATTCTCCATCACATTCTACAAAAGCAATATTAAAATGAACATAACAACAGGCATTCAATAATTAATTAAGAAAACTAGGGATTCAAGTCAAAGGTAAAAGAACAAAAATAACAAATTCAAGTCAAAGGTAAAAGAACAAAAATAACAAATTCAAGTCAAAGGTAAAAGAACAAAAATAACAATTTTCCCACAATTGAATAGAGATCAGAAGTTGGCTATTCTTCAAGAACTATTTATTTGTTCTAAAACTAGCTTTGTGGCGAGGATGTTTTACTCATGGCTAAGATTTCCATTGTAAGGGCCTTATTTCTAGTCTTTTTCAGCTTGGAGGTCATTTCCTAAGTTCATCAATAGAGCARGGATAAATAGTAGATGGCTAGCTAAGTTAGTTGATCCAGAGTATATCTCGTCTTACCAGGTAGAAATTCTTAAATGAAGTGTAACATTCCCAGATTAGGAACCATCCTAAGCTGAGAATGCTACGTCATTCTACCATAAAATAAACATCTATCTATCTAAAACCCAACATTTATTCAAAAATAAATACAACGGAAGACTTTTTAAACTATTCAAAAATAAAATCACAAAAAATTCAAGAATTTAAAAACATTCAGAAATGTTAATCTTATTACATACATAAGTTGAAAACCAATTCTCAGGTATCAAAGTTCGCCCAGAAGCGACCTCCTCTCCCCATCTGGTCACATATCATCTGCAGTGAAACGTAAGGAACAAGAATGAGCTAAAAAGCCCAGTAAGTAACCTCATGCATGAATGCATGAACATGTCCTACATGTCGTGAAATTTTAAAATTTCGCCTTTCAAGTGAAAAACTTTTCAAAACATTCCCTTTTCAAATTTCTTTACAAACATTCCCTTCAAAGTTCACTTACAATAAAAACTTTCCATTTCCTTTTGTTCGTGAGCTCACTAGAGTGTAAAACCGCAAAGCGGTTAAATTTCATTCTTTTAACTTCATTCTTTTAACTTCATACCTACCCTCAAAGAGGGTAGGGTCGGGTGCGCCGGTCCCCCATGCCCCATTTTCCACTCACACATTTTGTGGCTAGTATTACACTCCTTTCCGAAAACTTTACATTTCCAAAATTTTAACTTTTTTCTTTAAAATTTCATTTTCTAGCTATTCACTTACTAAATGCGTGAACGGCTCATGCCAAATATGATGTAGAAATTCTAACTACATGCTCATGACATGAAACGCATACAACCTTATATAATATAACGTTCAACAAATAACACAGGATATAAAAACATAATAGCATATTCTTTAACATAAGGTACTACTAGATATGAACAAATCAACATTCTTCACAATTACACACATCAAYATAGAATTTCATACAAAACATATTAAAGCAATTAAAAGCGTTCAACTTCATTCATTTATAATGTTAATGAATGAGAGGATTACTTACCCGGAGTCCTTTACGTAAACATGTTCTTACTTAATATGGAGATTCCCGAATGTGCGTTTCAAGCGACACGCACAATGGCCCTGGGCGACTGGGCGTCGATGCGCCTGGGCTTCGCGCACTGGGTGCCTGTGCGGTGCACAGGCTGGGCGCCTGTGCTGAGCGCTGTGCGCCTGGTCACGCGTTGGATCTGGCACTGCTATGCCGAGCCTTGCTCTTGGCCAAAAATAATGCATCAGCCGACCACTTCCGACGGCTGGCTGACGGCAATGAACAATCGGCGACGCTGTAGCAAGAACAGAGGGCCAAATCGACGGCCAACTGTAAGGGTTCAGTTRCAGTTTTGAGGGGAAAAATTYGTTGAGCAGAGGGAGAGAACACAGCGGCGGCTCTGGTTGCGCCGAGMAGCAAGGAAATGGGCAGAGCGACGGTYAGCAGCAAGAGATCAAGTTTTTGTTAAAAAGGAAGACATTGAGCAGAGGGAGAAAAACATAGCGGCAGCTCTGATTGCGCCGAACAGTAGACGGGTAACGATGGTAGGTTTGGTGACGGTGTCGCACGGATCTGGTCGCTCCCACAGAGAAGACTACAGCGGCGGCATATCTGGCGATGATTGCTCAGATCGGATCTCGCTGGAAAGAAGAAGAGAAAAAGAAAGAAGATGGCTGGCTTATCAGACCTGGATCGGTTAGTCAACACTGGCGAGTTTGAGAGCGAGAGGGGGAAATTGGAGAAGAGACTCGAGAAGAGCAGGCGATCTCCTGTGTGCGCTGGCAGTGTCYAGCCAGCGACGCGCACTGTGAGTTCGAGCAGCGGCTGGTGCGATGGCCRATCGCGAATTGTGGTAAAGTGGCCACTTCAAGCGCCGGCCATGGAGGAAAAGAAAAGAGAAGGAGAAGCTGGGAAAGCTACGATGAGTAGCGTCGGGTCAGGCGAAGGGAGAGCGGCGGTGGCGGCGGCGACGGCGGTAGGAAGGAGAAGAAGATAAGGGGTTTGTCGAGGAAAGAAGTGAATTTCTTTAGGTTGTTCATCTCTTTATTTTATTTTATTTTATTTTATTTTATTTTGGGCTACAACTCAACCCATTGGGCTTTCTCATCCAGATCTAACCAAAACCCGTAAATTACACGAAACGGCTTCCTTTCGATAAGTGTACAACTTCCGACTTAATTAATAAATAGACTCATAAGTCGAGGCTTTAGCCAACGATAACATGTCCAACCTAGTTTGCACACAAATTTCACGTAAAATCAAACAAATATAATAAAGGAGAATTCGGGGTGTTACAAATTTACAAATACAAATTTACCAGATGGTCCAGAGAGGGAAGCTTGTGGCATGGCTTGATACCCATATACTTTTCAAAAATTTCATAAATTATTTTCTTATCAAGTCTACAGAATCATTTTTAAAACTCTAAGCTCTGATACCATAACTGTAACACCCCCAGATTAGGAACCATCCTAAGCTGAGAATGCTACGTCATTCTACCATAAAATAAACATATATCTATTTAAAACCTAACATTTATTCAAAAATAAATACAGCGGAAGACATTTTAAACTATTCAAAAATAAAATCACAAAAACTTCAAGAATTTAAAAATATTTAGAAATGTTAATCTTATTACATACATAAGTTGAAAACCAGTTCTCAGGTATCAAAGTTCGCCCACAAGCGACCTCTCTCCCCATCTGGTCACATATCATCTGCAATGAAACATAAGGAACATGAATGAGCTAAAAAACCCAGTAAGTAACCTCATGCATGAATGCATGAAKATGTCCTACATGTTGTGAAATTTTAAAATTTTGCCTTTCAAGTGAAAAACTTTTCAAAACATTCTCTTTTCAAATTTCTTTACAAACATTCCCTTCAAAATTCACTTACAATAAAAACTTTCCATTTCCTTTCATTCGTGAGCTCACTAGTGTGTAAAGCCTAGCCACTAAGCTATGCAGTAGGCCATCTTATTTGGAACCCGATTCCATTCCTACTGGTAGAACCGCAAAGCGGTTAAATTTCATTCTTTTAACTTCATATCTACCCTCAAAGAGGGTAGGGTTGGGTGCATTGGTCCCCCACGCCCCATTTCCCACGCACACCTTTTGTGGTAAGTATTACACTCCTTTCCGAAAACTTTATGTAACACCCCAGATTTTACTTTTATGAATTTTTGTTTGATTTTACGTGAAGTTGTGTGCCAACTAGGGTTGGACATTTTATATGTGATTAATATTTTGAAATCGCACGTTTAATAGGTGCGAAAATATTRTCCGTGCCGAATAAGAGTTAGCATTTGATTAAATGCTTGACTTGTGGGCCTATTTGTTTGTTAGTCGAATTTTGAGCTTTTTATTGAAAGGAAGCCCGTTATATTAAATTTACAGATTTTAGGTTAGATTGGGATGAGAAGGCCCGACGAGTTTAAATTACGGCCCAAAATATAAATTAAAATAAAAAGAAAAGAAAAGAAAAGAAAATGTATAAGAAAATAAAAAGAAAGAAAAAGAAAAGAAAAGAAAAAGAAGAACCCTAGAAACTATCTTCTTCTTCCTCTCGCCGCCGCTGCCGCCCAAGCCTTACCTGCCGCCCCTTTTTCTTCTCTTCTCGCTGCCGCCATCTAGAACTGCCGCTGCCTCCTTCTCCCTCTACTGACCGCTCGCCTCTCCGCATCTCTGCTCGCTGTTGCACGGCACCCTCGTAGCCGCCACCAGCATGCTGCCCTCACAATTCTTCTGCAACGTGATCGGGTTGGAGTTCTTGCTGCTTCGATCGCTCGACGAAGCACGTGACCCACTGCTCAGTTCCTCCCCGTGCCTGAGGTCGCTCGTCCTCCGCTCGCCGAGATCACTGGCCAGTTGTTCGTGACTCTACAGGTTGCCCAGATCTGCGCGACTGAAGCTGCTGATTCCAGTTTGCCGGCTAGTTGGCAACCATCGTCTGTCCTTGTTTACTGCTCGTCGCCGCTGCCGGGCACGCCGCGGCACGCTAGAGGCACACGATCCGAGTCCACCGAAACCCCATGGCCGCTCGGGACGAAGCGTTCCGTCGAGCTGCCTTTATCTTCTTCCTCTTCTTCTCTGCTCAACGATGTCACCAGGAAAGAAGACGGACAGTGCCGGCCGCTCGACGCAGCGGAGCCGTCCGGATTTACTTCTTCCTCGACTAGATCTAGAATCCCTTGCCGCCGCTCAGATCCTCTGCCGCACAGCCAGCCAGCTCCTTGCCGGCCGTCGCTCTGCCCAGACACTCGCCGGAGCTCACTGGAAAACTGGTCCTGGCTGGCGAGCTACCAGCTTCCAGAAGCAGCAAACACCTGCCGGTGCAAGGGGGCGCCCAGCACCCAGCACGAGGCGCCCCAGCGCCCAGTGCTTAGTGCCCAGGTGCCCAAATCCCAAGCGCCTAGCGCCCCGCAAGCCCCAAGCGCCCAGCAAGCACAGGCGCCCAACGCGCGCGCCCGACACTTGACGCCCAAATGCTCGAGAACTCAAAACTATTTCCCGAGACACTTGGACTTTATGGACGTAAAGGTGAAGACACTAACACTTGATATTGAAATTTTATGACTTGTACATAATTATGCTCTAAAGTGAATTGATGAGAGAACATAGTTAGATTTATACCCGAGCTAAGGAATTGAAATTGTAACCTTAAAAAGATATGATAATCGGTAACGTAGGAACTAAGAATGGATTAATAATTAATAAAGGACATTTTTGAATGAGACACATAATACGTAAGTTGGAACGATCGAACTAAGTAGACCCACCTTTTGTAATTAACTAGGTCATTTCGAGGGCTTACGTTGAGATCGATTGAAGGAGTCCATTTCGCAACTTAAGTAAGAACCCGTTTACGTACAGGGCTCCAAATAAGTAATCCTCCCATCTCATTAACATTATGAATGAATGTAATTGAACTGTTTTGGTTGCTCGAATATGTTGTGTATGGGATTGTATGATAATGTGTGTATAATTGTGTGGAATGTTAATGTGTGTATATCTTGTAGCACTTTTATGTCAATTGATATGCTATTATATTTCATAGCTTGTTCTATTTGTTGAATGTTATATTATAGAAGGTTGTATGCATTTCATGTCATGGGCATGTAGTTAGAATTCTACATCACATTTGGCATGAGCCATTCACACACTTAGAAGGTGAATGATTTAGAAAATGGAATTTTAAAGGAAAAGGTTAAAGTTTTGAAAATGTTAAAGTTTTCAGAAAGGAGTGTAAACCTAGCCATGAAGGATGTGAGTGGGAAATGGGGCGTGGGGGACCAACGCACCCGAACCGACCCTCTGGGAGGGAGGTAATGATTCGCCTCTRGGAGGTKAAGAGAAAAAGGAAAAGTAAAGGAAGAGAATGTAATCGGGTTCCAAAGAACAAATGGCCCACTGCAGCCTAATGGCTAGGCGTTACACTCTAGTGAGCTCACAAATGAAAGGAAATGGAAAGTTTTTCCTGTAAGTGAATTTTGAAGAGAATGGTTTGTAAAGAAATTTGGAAAAGGAATGTTTTGAAAAGTTTTTCACTTAAAAGGCGAAACTTTAAAATTTCACTACATGTAGGACATGTTCATGCATTCATGCATGAGGTTACTTACTGAGCTTTTTAGCTCATTCCTTTTCTTATGTTTCATTTCAGATAACGTGTAACCAGATGGGGTGAGGAGGTCGCTTGTGGGCGAGCTATGATACCTGAAAATTGATTTTGGAGTCAATTTATGTAATAATATATATTATTTTTGAATGATTTAAATTCTTGAAGCTTCCGCTGTCTTCATTTTTAATGATTTAAAATTGTTGAGACTTCCGCTGCCTTTATTTTTGAATGAATGTTGAGTTCTAAATGATAGTTAATTAACTGCGAGAAGAATGATGTAACATTTCCAGGTTAGGATAAAGGTACCTAATCTGGGGGTGTTACACTTTACATTTCCAAAACTTTAACTTTTTCCTTTAAAATTTCATTTCTAGCCATTCACTTACTAAATGCGTGAACAGCTCATGCCAAATGTGATGTAGAAATTCTAACTACATRCTCATGACATGAAACGCATGYAACCTTATGTAATGTAACGTTCAATAAATAACACAGGATATAAAAACACAATAGCATGTTCTTTAACATAAGGTACTACTAGATACGAACAAATCAACATTCTTCACAATTACATACATCAACATAGAATTTCATACAAAACATATTAAAGCAATTAAAAGTATTCAATTTCATTCATTTATAATGTTAATGAATRAGAGGATTACTTACCTGGAGTCCTTTACATAAACAGGTTCTTACTTAAGATGGAGATTCTCGAACGTGGGTTTCAAGCGACACGCAAAATGGCCCTGGGCGTCTGGGCGTCGGTGTGCCTGGGCGTCGCGCACTAGGTGCCTGTGAGGCGCACGGGCTGGGCGCATGTGCGGAGCGCTGTGCGCCTGGTCACGCGTTGGATCTGACACTGCTATGTCGGGCCTTGTTCTTGGCCAAAAATAATGCCTCAGCCGACCATTTCYGGTGACTGGCTGACGGCAAGGAACAGCYGGCGATTGCAGCAAGAACAGAGGGCCAAATCGACGGCCAACTGTGAGGGTTCAGCTTTAGTTTTGAGGGGAAAAATTCGTTGAGCAGAGGGAGAAAACACAGCGGCGGCTCTGGTTGCGTCGAGCAGCAAGAAAATGGGTAGAGCGACGGTCAGCAGCAAGAGATCAGGTTTCTGTTAAAAAGGAAGACGTCGAGCAGAGGGAGAAAAATATAGCAGCGGCTCTAGTTGTGCCGAACAGTAGACGGGTAACGATGGCAGGTCTGGTGATGGTGTCGCACGGATTTGGTCGCTCCCACAGAGAAGACTACAGCGGCGGCATATCTGGCGATGATTGCTCAGATCGGATCTCGCTGGAAAGAAAAAGAGAAAAAGAAAGAAGATGGCTGGCTTATCAGACCTGGAGCGGTTAGTCAACACTGGCGAGTTCGAGAGCGAGAGGGGGAAATTGGAGAAGAGACTCGAGAAGAGCAGGCAATCTCCTGTGTGCTCTGTGACTTCGAGCAGCGGCTGGTGCGACGGCCGATCGCGAACTGTGGTAAAGTGGCCACTTCAAGCGCCGGCCGTGGAGGAAAGGAAAAGAGAAGGAGAAGTTGGGAAAGCTACGACGAGTAGCATCGGGTCAGGCGAAGGGAGAGTGGCAGTGGCGGCGGCAGCGGCGACAGGAAGGAGAAGAAGATGAGGGGTTTGTCGAGGGAAGAAGTGAATTTCTTTAGGTTGTTCTTCTTTTTATTTTATTTTGGGCCACAACTTAACCCGTTGGGCTTTCTCATCCAGATCTAACCAAAACTCGTAAATTACACAAAACAGCTTCCTTTCGATAAGAGTACAACTTCCGACTTAATTAATAAATAGACTCACAARTCGAGCCTTTAGCCAACGATAACATGTCTAACCTAGTTGGCACACAAATTTCACGTAAAATTAAACAAATTTAATAAAGGAGAATTCGGGGTGTTACATGAAGAGTGCATGTGCATGTTCCATAAATGTTGATACACCAGGAACACCACCTTTGTCTTGATATTTTGAGGAATGGCCCATTAGTGAACTTGTTAGTTGGTCGATCTCAACCCATTAATGAGATCTGGGGCTTTTTGCTAGATATAGTTCCAGCATATTGTCCTTTAGGTCCACCGTTATACTTCTTTTCCACTTGTCCATCACCATTAAACTAGAATTTCATTGGCTTGATTTTCTTCTTTCTATCTGTGTTACTACTTGTTAAGCTTTGATTGTCCATAGTTCATTTTGTGGGTTAGACCACCTTATATTACAAACTGGGGAGACTAATCGAGGCTTAGAGCCCTCGTTCAAATATTTTCTTGGGATTTTACCTTCAAATTCTTCAAAGAGGGATAAGATGGACCTTTGAAAAGTGTAGGTAATTCACATGAACATGCGGGCCCCAAAAAGTTGAGCATTTAGCTAAAATCACCACAGGATAAAAGACAAAATGACTTGCTAGTTGCTTTATTCCAATAAACAAAGGAAAAATTCCTTATCCGTATAATATGTTAGGAGATGCTCTAGTTTAACACCAAAACTCTTCTCTCCTTCCAGGTTCCCATCTTTTTCCCCAACCAAACAGAAAGATGAACAAAAATAATGGATAAAGCATAAGAAAACCAAATTTGACTCTAAAAACTACCTTGATCATCTAAAACTATTATTTTGTTGTTATTCTCTTCTTTTGCCTTTACTACCATTTCTCTTCAAAGTTGTGAAAATGTTGGTCTAATTTTTTTCTCTTTCAATGCAATTTTGATGAATTTGGCTTGCTAATTTTGTTTGTTTACTAATTTTGACTTCAACAGAGTTGTGTATTCATTCATTTCCAGGCAACATTGTACTCAGGTTCTGCTATAACTTAAATAGTTTTCTTGTTATGCAAGGGGATATCTAGTGGTGACTCTTTTTGCATTTATATTCCTATGAAGATAAAGATTTAAATATCTCTGTACAACTTGACTGCAGCTCATGAATTTTGAGCTTTCTCAAGAATACATTTAGGTTAGAGAATGTAAAGTCTTAAATTTTATTTTTTGCATCATCTTTAGGAAGCTCCATAGCTGATTGAAGTACTCTATATATCTAATTAGTAGTTGTTTTCCTTAGTATGGACACAATCAGAGAACAATTAGCAGTCCAATAGAATTGTCATTTTGAAACTGTTATTTTTAGACCCTCTCATATAATACCTTAATCATTAGACAGAGTTGGTAGAGGTTGGCAGAGGTTTATCATTAAACAACATAACAATAAAATAAAATACAAAATTAATTCAAAAAAAGTAACAACAAAATTTACCCCAAAAAAACTAATTTAACAAAAATATTATAAATTTGTAATAGAAAAAAATTCTTACCTTACTAAGTGTCAAAATGCTGCTGATTGTCGCCAGTTCTGAGCCTCCGAAGTTAAGCCGCCACGCTGTTTTCTATAACACGGAGGGAGAGATTTCAGAACAATGTTTCACAAATGGCTGCACTTGCTCGCTACTCCTCAAGTCACTACAAGGTTGTTGAATGGTCGCTGGTTAAAGCAGAAACAGTCTTTGGAAGTTGCAGCAGATCGAAGCAGGGAGGAAGAAGAAGAATAGTATTCAAAAAGTAACAAGCAGAGGTGGGAGGCTTGGGTTGTAGGGGATGACTAAGGTGCTAGTGTGAGAGGTGCCTTTGTTAAGTTTAGATGCCACATTTAGGGGCGTCTTAGTGCAGGCTCGAAAAATTTCTATCCTGGTTAAGAYGCGGCTTCAAGGGGCACTTTACTCATACTAGTGCGCCACTTCTACTGGCATCTAAGTTAGAAAGGGAGGTGCCTCCAAAAAGCAAGTTAGYTGCAGAAGGGAAACCAAAACTAGGCCATTTTGGWCTAATTCTCCAAGACAAGGCCACTTATCCACTTTCTTGCTTGTTCTCCCTTTAATCAGTTCACGTCCAGAAATTATGTAAGGTTACCTTAAATCTCGGCTAGGTGGTCTTATCTTTATCCCTAGCTTGTTTGATCAGCTATCTTGGCTCAACTTCATGTCTGTTATAGATCAAGAACGTTTTTTGGCTATACTCAATCACTCTTCAATGCCTCCCAAATCCTTGTCTTATCGATTGGTCCAATTCTTTTGGGTGGATAAGATGAGGATTGATGGCTCGATTCGCTCAACTTAATTATAGTGACCTACTTATTTATAGTGACCATTAGCTGTTGTGATTTTACAATTCTGGTCTTTTTCGGTCGACTAATCTTATCCTTATCATTGATTTTTGCTTTGAATTTTGAAATCTTTGCAAAAACTGTTCACCTTTCTAGTCTGTAGAAATGGCCTTCTAAGGGTTTCAATCCTAATTGGACTCTATTGCCTTTTCRTCTTCCTTTTTATAGAGTTCTTCCTTTTGATGTTGTTCGTCCCCTTTGTCTTCCTCTAATTTGCTCTTTTGACACTATTCATAGCTTCAAGCAATAGCAATAGCCAAATAGACTCCCTTAATATCGATGATCATGGCTTGATTTGCTATGATGCCAATCAAGAGGCTTTCAAGCTTGGCCCCTCTTTGCTTCCATCTGCTTTCAACGAACAACTTCTTTTGTTCATGAAACCAAAGGGCTTTGATATTCCCTTGAATTGCCTCRAGTGGACATTAGCTCATTGACCAAGAATTTACACTGTTCGCCGAATCAACTCAATGTATACGAGCATTGTCTTTGGAGAGTAGCTTCTCGTCTAGGAAATACCTGGAGGGATTGGGGAATTTACAATGTTATATAGCTAACCAATTTTGTTTATCAACTTGATAAAAACCTTCTTTTCAAAGTGATCCTGTTTGAGTCTACGGCCATCAACGATTTTGTGTTCCTTTTTGGTATGCTTTCTCCAACTCTCCTAGATATTCCCATGATACTTGGCTTGCCCGTTGTTGGCCCTGAGTTTCTTGCTCAGTATGGTTTTAAAGGAGGGCATTTTACAATGACCTTTGACGAACAAATTGCAAATTATAGAAAATTTGTTAATATGCTAGATATATCTGTTATTTCTCGTGGGGAGATGGGGCTGTTCTACTTTTCTAGCTATGTAAATACATAATGTGCTTAGCTACCTTCAGAGTAGTGACTGATTACTCCTATAATGTTTCCATGCTTTTGGACTGAGAAATAGACTTTTTGGTGTCTTTGGTTTTGTTTTTGTTATATTGCAGCCTGTTTCGTTTATTTGAGGCCTCAGGTGAGGGTGCAAGCAATGTATTGTTTCCTTTTTGGATTCCACAGCTTTGTTGTACCAATACTTACCCAAGTTTGGAATAAATTGCCTAATGCTGAGAAGCAACTGGTTATCGACTAAGTGAAATGGCTCTGAATACTGCTCTTTTTGAAGAAATAATGACTTTCCTTTATACAACTGAAAAAACGGCCAGTCCAGGAGATATATTCATATCGATTGCAGGTAGAAGGTCTGGAGGTTAAGGGAGGCTTTGGACGGCTTGAGTTACCAGCAAGTAAGGAATGTTTTGGCTGACCTATTGACCCCCAGGGTCTTGTTAAATGGAGTTTGCCCAACAACTTGGTAGACAAAAACTTTAACCAAGCCATACAACCCACATTGCCTCTAACAATTTGGTTTAGTTCACGATACCTTTGTTGATCCAAAACATAACATTCCCTTTGATGATCATCCCTCTTTGGAAGATCCTAATGTGTAAATTCACAAGTATGCTATCTAAACAAGTTTGAGTGATTCTTTTTCAACATATTACTCTTGCACTTTCCTAAGCCTTTAGCTTCTGGTATGGTATCATTATTATAGACTTCTTCTCTAGTCCGCTCAATAAATGTTTGGCCAAGAGAGCCTCTACTACTTCTTCATCAGCTCCTTCTTCCTCTACTTCTACATTTCACACCGCAGACATTTCTTTGCTATCGGTTCATTTGCCCCAAATATAAATTGGCTACACTTACCACTATGCTAAGATGATCAAGCCGATCAAAAGCTGTCCCAAGTATCTTTATACAATGCTTTTCATCAGCTTCCTTTTAATCAGATACTTAGACTTCCCTTTTCCTTTTTTCTACAGATCCGATTGGTGAATTGATCTACATGGATGAACTCCCTTAAACTCGATTGAGAATTCTGCTACGGTTGGTACATATCAATCTCAATGCCTACGATTGGCACCAAAGACCTCTAGTGCTTTTGCAAAGGTAAAATTTTACTAGACTTCCATAGCCCTTTCCCCTCCTCTTATATATACATATCTTTCTACATATAATTCTCCTTTCAGAAGAGCAAGCTCAGCCCTAAKTTAGTTGCTGTGAGTTCAACTCCATGGAACAACCAGTAGATGAACCAGTTTAAGAGGTATTGATTGACTTTGAAGAAAGAGCATTGACCATTCCATTTGTTCCTATTAAGGAGAAGGATAGTTTTTTCTTTCAATGTCCTACCTCAAGCTCGGCTACAGTAACTGCTCTATGCCCGTGCTTAGTATGATATCTTTTTTGATTGATAACTTGAGCCAACCCTTTCCAATAGATGAAGAAATATGAAACTAGATGAGGAGGGCATTGAGTTTATTTGCTAATTCCGATGATACCTTTGTGTTCTTGTTGTTGAAGGCTGAACTTACTTACTCTATTGAACTTAATTGTAAGCTTATAACAAATGGTATCACCAAATTGGAAGAGCTATATTTGCTTTTGATCAAGAATGAAGAGCTCCAAGTCCAGTATAATAGCGACTCGGGAAGTCTTAATATTGTGCAGCAAAACATTTCCTTCAGAATAGAGCCAGAACCGTTGCATCCAACAGTCGCATCTTAGCCATTCGACACATAGGGCTTGATATAGTTGGACCATTGGCAAAGTCATTTGTTGGACATGTATTCACCTTAGCAGTGATAGATTATTTTTCAAAAAGGGTTGAAGTTGTGGCGCTAGGTGAAAAAGCAGAATATTGTTGACTTCGTTTGCACAAACATCATATATCACTATGGAGTCCCAAGATATATCATCATATATCGCTCCGTTTGAATAAATGTTAGATTGGTAAAAGATTTGTTGGAATACATTACTTATTATATTGGATGTTTGTTGGGTTGAATGCATATTGTTTACGGGTGTTGAAAATGTTTGAGAATCTTTCGAATGTATATGGGGGTAGTTGTTGAAATTATAGAGAAAACTTTGCTAAGATTTTTATAAATCTCTTTTCTATTTTAAATTTCAAGATTTTTATTCTTTCAAAATTTCGCAAATTAATGTCAGTAAGTAAATGGTAGCATTCCCARGTTAGGATAAAGTTTCTTAATCTGGGCGTGTTACAATTCTAGTAAACTATCTATCTTATTTAGTAAAATTTATTTAAATAATGCTTCGTGGTATAAGACCTGCCCACAACCGACCTTCACGCACCATCTGGCTATATATCACCTGAAATGCAGAATGAAGGAAATGGAATGAGCTATAAAGCTCAGTAAGCAAATCTCATGCATGAGTCTATGTGACATGCATTGTATGWTACAAATTCATAATTCRCTTCCTTATTAAAACTTTCTAAATTCTTTCATAAAATTTCCATTTCAAAATATAAAAACTTTGTAAAACCTTTCCATTTCATTAAAGTCGTGAGCTCACTTAGTGTAATGCCTAGCCATTAAGCTTGTAGTGGGCCATCATTTTTTGGAACTCGATCACATTTTCTATCGGTAGAACCGCGTCGCATGTGGTGAAACTACTAAAACACCCCAACAAGTCCAAGTTGGTACAAATGGACCCTCATAGCTTGCATGAGTTAAAACTACTAAAAACAACCACCAAAGGTGTTACATGTGAAAAAYTGCTAAAACACCTTAACAAGTCCAAGTTGGTAAAAATTGATAGTCCTGGCCTGCAAGAGTTTAAACTRTGTACAACCTCTCTATAAATTCTTTCACATTCTCGAACAATATTTTGACTTGATTYCTTTTAAAGGATACATAGGAAGCTTGGGTTAATCTCTGAGTTCAGTCATAACATAACAAACTAGATAGTCCTTAATTGAGTAAATGGTTAATAAATAAAATAATAACAAATAAAAATGGAAGAAGAACGCATATTTTATTCATTCATTATATGTAAACAAGTATTTGAGAAGGGGGCATGAAACAAAGTCATTCAAATATTAAACTTGAAGTTAATTATCTCTTGTTTGCTTGCTTCAAAGAGCTCCTTCATATCTTCCAAATTCGTCACAGCCTCATCAGATTGAGAAGGGGTGTTTTTTATCGCAATAACCTCTTCCTTCTTGGTGAACAAACAACTTCCACATTCTTCAGTTCTTCTTGGCTTTCATGAAGGCTTATGGACACTTCTTGCTGATGTCTCTCTATGGCATTAAATTAGGCTTGGAGTTCCTTCTTCTTTTCCTCAAGAGGATTAAATGCCCTTTTTAGGCCATTGACTTAGCAGATGTCGCTTGTTGGCTCATCTCAAGCTCAACRAGTTGTAATTTGGCTTTAGAAAGAGACTCAAAATGCACTTCCTTAGTCATCATGTTGCAAGCTATGAACTTTAAAGAATCATATTAGCGAGCTTTATCAAAAAGATCAACTAGGTATTTTCCAAAGCTTGAAAGATCAATGATAACCGTCTTCTTCATTTCACCAAAAACTATATGTACTTCCTCTTCAATAGAAGAAATAGAGTCAATTGGCCGTTCGACCAAGCTTTCCACAACTTGTCGCCACATGAATTGAAGATATTGAAGTTGGCCAGCCTTTGTGATCTTGATCGGTCAACCTTTATGATGTTGACCCCCTTAACCTCTAAAACTATAGTAGTAGCAGATTGCCTTCGAGAAGGCCTTGCCCTTCCATTGCATCAAGGAAGAGATGAATCACTTGCCTCCAAAGGTGTGCTAGTTGGTTCACCAATACCGTTGATAGTCAATGGCAGATCAATTATAAGGGATTCGGTAGYATCGTCGTCATTCTAGCACACTTTGATGTTAGGCAATCTGTAACACCCCAGATTAGGAACTGTCCTAAGTCAAGAATGTTACTGACCTTACTCATAATCCTATCAACCACTGTAGAAAATAAAAAGAAATCTGAACCCTTGACTAAAACGTTTTATGRAAATTTGGCAGAGTTTTCTCTATAATTTCAACAACTACCCCCATATACGTTTGAAAGATTCTCAAACATTTTCAACACCCGTAAAYAATATGCATTCAACCCAACAAACATCCAATATAACAAGTAATGTATTCCAACAAATCTTTTACCAATCTAACATTTATTCAAACGGAAATTTGCGGAAATCAAAAGAATTTAAAGCACAATTAGCTCAAAAAATAAAGAAGTATCTTAATAATACACAAAACCATTCTTGTAACACCCGAAAGTTTTCTTTTATTAATTTTTGTTTGATCGTATGAATTTGCATGCCAACTAGGGTTGGATAATGTTCTACGTGGTTATTGTTTTAATTGTACGTTTAATAAGTTGTTGGATTAGGGTCATTGCTTGGTTAGAGACTCGACTTGTTGGGCTCATTCGTTTCCATGMGAAAAACTAGAATTTTAACGAAAGRAAAAGTCTGTAGAATTTAATTTAATGGGTTGGATTGGTTATGGAATGAGAAGGCTCGAAAGATTTGGGTTAGGGCCTGAGTTTTAAGAAAAAGGAAAAAAAAAAAAAGGGAAAACCCTAAACCTTCTTCTTCCTCCACAAACCCTACCCGCCGCCGCTTCCATTCTCGAAAATTCCTTTTGCTGCTTATGCCACCTCTCCCTCCCTCGGTCAAAGYCGCACCGATTATCGCCGTCCTCCCCCMTTTTTTCTCTGGCAGTCTCTGAGTTTTTTTTTCTCTCCTCTTCCTCCTGCCCGACGCAGCTTCGCYGTTAGAAATCCAGAGCTGTCGCGCATATCTGGATCTTCCCTCATGGTTCAGTTCAGACATTGAACCCGTGCATCCCCTCTGCACGCATAGCCGACGGACCTCTTCCTGCTGGTTGTCGATTTCTGCAACTCGTGCAAGGGTGTGTTGCTCAGATCCGAAAACTTGCTGTTCTTGTAGCTGCTGTYAAGAGCTCCTTAGTTACCAGTTTGCTACCGATCTTTGTGTTGTGCAAACACTGTGCGACCGGACGAGCACTAGTATTGGAGATCGCTGCTCGACGAGGTGCTTCGAACTCGTCGGCTTCGACTAGAATAGGGAGCACTCGTTTGTTTGAGCCTAGACCATAGAACCGATCTTCTCCCCCTGCGTCTACTTGTCATTGTCTTGCCGCCACTCGGATGCTCTGTCGCGTGGCCAGCCATTCTATTATGCCTCCCACCGTTCGTGCTCAGCTAGATCTGCCATCTTTTTCTTCTTTGCTCGACCAAATCTACGCACGCSGCCTCTCGCTCTTGAGTTCCTTCTAACCGGAATTTGTCACCGGAAACTCGTTGCCGATCTTGAAATGGAATGACCAGGAGCAGGGACCTGCTAAGGCAATGGGCGCCCAGCACCGGGCGCCCAGCACAGCAACAGGCGCCTAGGTGCCCAGTCGCYAAGGTGACCAGGCCCCATGCATGACCAGGGCTATTGTGCGTGCTTTGCCGAGAGCAYGCCAGGGGGGCAATGCCACTTCTGCGACACTTGGATTTTGTGGACTTAAAGGTGAAACATTACTATTTGGTATTGAAATTTATGACCTGTGTAATTATATCCTAAAGTGAAATGGTGGGAGAACATAGATTAGGTTTAATACCCGAGTTAAGGAGTTTAAATTGTACATTTAAGAACGTGATAATTGGTGATGTGAGAATTAAGTATGAAATAAAAATTAGCAAATGATATTCATAGAATGGACATTTAATATCTAGGCTTGGACAATCGTACTAAATGGACTTTTCCTCTGTAATCACATTAGGTCATTTTTGAGCACGTTGACATTGAGAGCAATCGAAGAATTTCACTTCGCAATTTAAATAAGAACCTTTAACGTAAAGGACTCCAAGTAAGTAAATTCTCTCATTTCATTAACGCATATGTATCGATGTATTTAAATTCCTTTAGGTAAATTGAATGTGTTGTATATGAGATTCTATGCAAGTAAATCCCTATACCCGCCTACCTCTTTCGTTTCGTGTTATGTGGTGGTGATATGGGATTTTGTAATGAAATGTGTTGTTGTGTGGAATGTTTTCTCGTATTTTATATTTTGTATGGTTATTATCTAGAATGGTATTTTAATATAGTCTTATGTAGTTCATGTCATGGGCATGTAGTATAGTATTCTACATCATTCCTGGCATGAGCCATTCATATATTTAGAAAGCRAATGATTTAGGAAATGAATTTTGAAAGGGAATGAATTTTATAAATGCAACATATTCAAGAAAATGTCAAGATTTTTGGAAAGGAGTGAAAACGTAGTCATGAAAGATGTGAGTGGGAAATGAGGCGTGGGGAACCGGCGCACCCGACCCGACCCTCTTGGAGGTAGGGAGAAATATATTGTTCACCTCTTTGGAGGTGAAAAGATGAAAGGAAAAGTAAAAGAATGTTAACCGCTTTGCGGTTCTACTGGTAAAAATGTAATCGAGTTCCAAAGAATAATGGCCTACTGCAAAGCTTAATGGCTAGGCGTTACACTCAGTGAGCTCACGACTGTAATGAAGTGAAAGGTTTTACAAGTCTTACATTTTGAAAGGAAAGATTTTATGAAAAGATTATGAAATGAAAATGTTTAGAAAGTTTTCATTGAAAAGGTGAGATTTTATAATTCATGACGTATAGGGCATATTCATGCATTCATGCATGAGATTTACTTATTGAGCTTTATAGCTCATTCCATTTCTCTCATTCTGTATTTCAGGTGATGTATAGCTAGATGGTGCGAGGAGGTCACTTGTGGGCAAGCCATGATACCCCGAAGCATTTTCCAAATAAATTTTACTGAATAAGATATAATGGTTTTGTGTATTATTATTAAGATATTTTTATTGGTTTAGCCTATCGTGCTTTAAATTCTTTTGGTTTCTGCAAATTTTCATTTTGATAAATGTTACGTTGGTAAGGGATTTGTTGAAAAATACTACTTATCGTATTGGATATTTGTTTGGGTTGGAATGTATGTTCTTTATGGTGTTGAAAATGTTTGAGAACMTTTTTGAATGTATACAGGGAGTAGTTWTTGAAATTACAGAGGAAACTCTGCTAAGATTTTTATAAATCTCTTTTCTATTTTAAATTTCAAGATTTTTATTCTTTCAAAATTTTGCAAATTAATGTTAGTAAGTAAATGGTGGCATTCCCGGTTTAGGATAAAGTTTCTTAATTTGGGCGTGTTACGATTCTAGTAAGCCATTTGTCTGATTTAGTAAAATTTATTTAAATAATGCTTTGTGGTATAAGACCTGCCCACAACCGACCTCCACGCACCATCTGGCTGCATATCACTTGAAATGCAGAATGAAGGAAATGGAATGAGCTATAAAGCTCAGTAAGCAAATCTCATGCATGAGTCTATGTGACATGCATTGTATGTTACAAATTCATAATTCACTTCCTTATTTCTTTCATAAAATTTCCATTTCAAAATATAAAAACTTTGTAAAATCTTTCCATTTCATTAAAGTCGTGAGCTCACTTAGTGTAACGCCTAGCCATTAAGCTTGTAGTGGGCCATCATTTTTTGGAACTCGATCACATTTTCTATCAGTAGAACCGCAAAGCGGTTAACATTACTTTACTTTTTCTTTCATCTTTTCACCTCCCAAGAGGTGAACATTACATATCTCCCTACCATTCCACTTCTTAAAGAAGAAAATTTAACAATCTCCAAATAAAATGGAAATTCAACTCATTGATCTTCTCATGAAAAGCTAAAATCATCAAAAGTCAAAATCGAAGTCTTATAGTCTGAAATCTAATCAAAAATTTGTTCTTAATTCCTTTCAGCATCTTGGAATCAAAATCACATACTATTTACCTCTCCTTATGTAAAAATACTTTGTTTAAAGAACTATCGCAACCGAAGTTAAACATATTCAAATCAACCAAAAACTCTTTGAGTATTGTCAAAAGAAATTCAATATCTTATAAAAGATTATCCATGCAACCTAACCAATCACCTTATAATTGCTCAACATTTACATAACAAGACTTTTGAATCAAGTGAGAGGAGTCTCACATCTTAAATATTTAAATAATACTTTAATATAGAATAGGTATCACATTCCTGGCAAAAAGATTTCCTTCAGAGACTTTATTCTACAAACACTTTTTCCTAAATTTGACATCAAATTAGATTCATGACAAATTCAAATTCATCTCATCGAACGGTAAGAAATGACATTTACAAATCCAATTCAACTTTACAATTGAAACATATCTTGATCTAAAATGAACGTTAGAATTTGAAACATAAAGAAACTGGTTCTTATAATAAGTAATTATTAAAAAACCAGATAATCACTAAACTAAGACATAAATCTTACCAGGTGGTCTTGGGAGAAACGCCTGTGGCATGACTTGACACCCATATACTTTTTAACAATTCATAAATCATTTTTTTATGAAGTCTACAGAATCGTTTTTAAAACTCTAAGCTCTTATACCAAAATTGTAACATCCCCAGATTAAGAAACTTTATCCTAACTCAGGAATGTCACCATTTACTTATTGACATTAATTTGCAAAATTTTGAAAGAATAAAAATCTTGAAATTTGAAATAGGGAAGAGATTTATAAAAATCTTAGTAGAGTTTCCTCTGTAATTTCAATAACTACTCCCTGTATATATATAAAAAAGGTTCTCAAACATTTTCAACACCCATAAAGAACATACATTCCAACCGAACAAACATCCAATATGATAAGTAATATTTTTCAACAAATCTCTTACCAACCTAACATTTATCAAAATGGAAATTTGCAGAAACCAAAAGAATTTAAAACACGATAGACTAAACCAATAAAAAATATCTTAGTAATAATACACAAAAATCATTCTATCTTATTCAGCAAAATTTACTTAGAAAATGCTTCGGGGTATCATGATTTGCCCACAAGTGACCTCCTTGCACCATCTGGCTACACATCACCTGAAATATAGAATGAGAGAAATGGAATGAGCTATAAAACTCAGTAAGAAAATCTCATGCAAGAATGCATGAATAATGCCCTACAAGTCATAAATTATAAAATTTCACTTTCTCATTTAAAAASKTTCTAAACATTTCTATTTCATAACCTTTTCATAAAATCTTTCCTTTCAAAATGTATGACTTATAAAACCTTTCATTTCATTAYAATCGTGAGCTCACTGAGTGTAACGCCTAGCCATTATTCTTTGGAACCCGATTACATTTCTACCGGTAAAATTGCAAAGTGGTTAACATTCCTTTGCTTTTCCTTTCATCTTTTCACCTCCAAAGAGGTGAACATTACATCTCCCTAGGTCGGGTGCGCTAGTCCCCCACGCCCCATTTCCCACTCACATCTTTCATGGCTACGTTTACACTCCTTTCCAAAAAATCTTAACATTTTCCTAAACATAATACATTTAGAAAATTCACTCCCTTTCAAAATTCATTTCCTAAACCATTCACTTTCTAAACGTATGAATGACTCATGCTAGGAATGATGTAGAATACTATACTACATGCCCATGACATGAACTACATAAGATTGTATTAAAATACCATTCTATATAATAATTGTACAAAATATCAAACACGTGAAAACATTCCACACAATCAACACATTTCATAACACAATCCCATACAGCTACTACACAACACACAACGAAAGAGGTAGGCGGGTATAGGGATTTACTTGCATAGAATCTCATATACAACACATTCAATTTACCTAAAGGAATTTAGATACATCAATACATATGCGTAGTGAAATGTGAGAATTTACTTACTTGGAGTCTTTTACGTTAAAGGTTCTTATTTAAATTGCGAAAATGTAATCCCTTAACCATTCGTAATGTCAATGYGCTCAAAACCGACCTAATTGTGATTACAGAAAGAAAGTCCATTTAGTACGATTGTCCAAACTTAGATATTAAATGTTTATTCCATGAACGTCATTTGTCAATTTTTAATTCATACTTCACTCCCATATCACCAAATCATATCATTCTTAAAGGTACAATTTAAACTCCTTAACTCGAGTATTAAACCTAATCTATGTTCTCCCACCATTTCACTTTAGAACATAATTACATAGGTTATAAATTACAATATCAAATAATAATGTTTTCACCTTTAAATCCATAAAATCTAAGTGTCACGGAAGAGGCGTTGCACCCTGGGCATGCGCTCAAGCGGCTCGTGCGCAACAGCCCTAGGCGCTTGGGCGTCGGGGTGCCTGTTGCTGGGCGTTTGTTAGCCCAGCAATAGCCTCCCACAGTCCCATTTACGGCAAGGCTTCCGGTGACAAGTAAAATAACATGAGGAGTTCTGGCCGGTGGAATGAAGAAATTGGCGAACAGCCAGCAGGGCCCAACTTCCAGCTGCTGCTATTTCGAACACTCTCCTTGGCGGAGAATGGCTGGCCGAGCGACAGAGCATCAAAGCGGCGGGCAAGCACGCGCGGATCTGGCTGACGAACAGCTTTGTTCCGAGCGACTATGGATCCGATGTCAGCCGATTTTGCTAGATGAGAAGGGCTAACAAGGAAGTAAAACGGCAATGAGCGGCATGCAGGCGGCGTCGAAGAGCTCTTGATAGGCAACAACAAGACAGATATGAGATGGCAGATGGGCCAGATCTGGTGGCGGAGGCACGGCGATGGAGACCACAACAGAGCATGCACAGTAAAGCGACGAGCTGGCACAGATCAAATCTTGGTGCAGCTATTGCAAACTCCGATCGCGATCGAAGAAACGATGGCACTGCACGTACCAGACGACCAATGGCACGGACCGCGAGGGAGCCCACCGGGGCAATCGACGGGCAACGACAGTCTCGGCCTGAGCAGTAGGGATCGTGGCAAAAACCCAATACTTCGCAGCGGTAATCGTTCAGCCCAGCTGCGTCACGGGCAGAGTCTTCCAAGTAGATGGGTCCAATAGCTCGTTGCGGATCTGGGCGGCGTAGCACGTGGCAATGATCGACGGCATCGGCAGAGGGAGAAAGAGACAGCGTGAGTGCGGCGGGGTGGAATTTCGAGAATGGATCGGCGGCGAGTAGGGTTTGGGAGGAAGAAGAAGGTTTAGGGTTTTTTTTTTTCCCTCCTTTTCCCTTTCTTTATATTTTCTCGATTTTTTTCTTTTTTAATTACTTGTGCGTAACCCAAACCTTTCAGGCCTTCCCATCCATAACTAACCCAATCCTTAAATTAAGTTCAACGGGCTTTTTTTGATAAAAGTCCAACTTTTGATTGAGAAACRAATAGGCCCACAAGTCGAGCCTCTAACTAACCAAGGACCCTCATTCGATTAACACGATAATTTCATATTTATTAAAGTATAATTAAATAATAACCACATAGAACATTATCCAACCCTAGTTGGCACGTAAATTCACACGATCAAATAAAAATTAATAAAAGAAAAATTTCGGGTATTACAGTAATAATCCGTTATAGTTCAAATCATTTTATTTTCCTTAAGTAACTCTTATGATTATTTGTCACATGATGTTTACCTATAAGTAAAGATTTTTCTAAAAGAATTAATTAATGAAAATTTTGGGAAATAAGAAAATTACAGCAATAAAATGATCTTATACATTAGTTAACTTGCAATAGTTCCTAAGCGTTAAAARCCTAACRAATTTTTCATCAATTCGTTCAAGTAACTTCTTATTACTTCAAAGTATGTGTGTATATTTAATCTCTCCTTTAGTAATTTAAAGACAAAGTATCCTATCCTGAAGTGAATGTGAAATAGCACAGACTCATTCATGCATATAATTCACTCTTAGTAATCTCCCTGTGCATATGAAAATTTTATTAACTAAATTTTCATAATCTATTTAAATAATTAAAAATTAATTCCAAATATTCCCATTAAATTGCAAAATATGTGACATGTCAACTAATGAGATGATGACATGTGTCAAGCATGACAAGGTTCAACCAATGGAAATCAATGATGGAGCTTGGTGAATCAAGTKACATCACGTCGCTCCTAAATATGACTGTGACTAATCAAATCAATTCTTTTTGCCTATAAATAGAGGGCTAAGTACAAGAGGAAGAGGTCCACAAATTCACATCGAGGACCAGAAGTTCAAGTTAGAGAAGCCAAAATTTTTCTCAAAATCCCAAGATTAAGATGCGAAGCTTCAGAGGATTCCAAAGAGTCCAAATCCCGAGATCAAGCTACGAAGCCCTCGGAAGATTCCAAAAAGTGCAAATCTCGAGATCAAACTGTGAAGTCCTCGAAAAATTTCGAAGAGAAGAATCAATGGATTTAGTTCTTGCCGCAAGAACATTAAGAGATTGTAACACATATCTTATTAAATTTATAAGATTAATACAATTATTTCGCATTCCTTTTATTTTCTTATTATTTTGCAGACAAGAGTTTCGTGTAAACACTCCCGATGAGTTAAGATCTTAAATGAGATACCAAGAAGGAAGCACCCAGTTGAATRACTCATGATTTTGAAACCTCTAAGAGTCTAAAGGTTTTTTTCATTAGAGCTCCTCAAGGTACATCATTAAGAAACTAGGCTTGACTAAGTAGATACTTTGAATCTGTTTGCATGCCAAAGTTGATGCATATAACTGTTCTTTTTTATCCAATGATTTCTTTAGAACTCACGAAGCTAGTTTAGATAGATTATTCATCTAGGATACACAAGAATTAATTAATTTAATTCAATTTATTATTTGTACAACTAAATGTACAACATTTAAATAAATGTCTATAATATAGAGATGAAGTTTGRGTATTCTACTATATCTTATGGTTTCTTTTGCTACACCATAAGAACTAACCTTGGGGACAAAATCCTAAATTTGATAAACCACAATCCCCTGTAAATATACTAGCCTTTGTTTGGTCTATATTTATGAGGGATGTGGCACATATCTTTAGTTTGTCTATGTGAAGTGGAAGTTAGGGTATAAGATGAATTTGAAATGTGTATTTGTTGGCAGGAAAATTATAATGATCTTGTTCAAAATAGAGTAAGTATTTTTTTTTTCTATCTCTCATCTTTACATGTAACATGGGATGGCTATATGCAGAATATTTTGCAAAACTGTAAAATTTGTTCTTCAAAATCTGCAGTATATGCATTGCCTCCGCATCTTTTATTTCTAATACCCATTTTAGAATTTAGATTCAAATGGTGGAAATTCTGATTAATCTGGTGAATTTATACCATCAAGGTTTATAGCTTTGGACGCCTTTTGTTCGAAGCTCTGAAGATAATAATGTATTGTTTTCATTACTTCATGCTTGTCTTGCGATAAAAGAATTTAAGTGGGGTAAGTTATCTGAATTCAGAAAGGGCTAAAGATAGGAATCCAATTTTGATTAGCCTTTGAGTTAATTGTGGAAGTTACCATCTATTCCTTCTCCTATCTAATAAATCTTCAGCACACTGTAGTTAGATGGTGTTGAAATTTTTTAGTGCTGTTAAAAGTTACTRTGCACACCTTAATTTATTTTTGTGATTTTGGTGTTGGCTTTAGTTTAGTTTCTATCGTGCTGTRAGGAAATAATTTTATTTGCTATTGACAAACTTGACACAAGATTGTTAAAAAGGTAGCAGGARGAGTTGTAGAACTAGATTTTGTTGTGATGGTTCTTTAATTAGGTTTGTGTAGTTTAGCAAGGTTTAACTGATTTGATGGCTAGTAAATTGTAGTTTTTGATGGCCAACTTAAAAGGGAAAATTAAAAACTATGAGAAACTTAAAATTATTTGAATGCGATTAAGTTCTGCAATGATAAGATGTTTATGTTTGATACACATAGAAATTTGATCATATATGCTTGAATTATTTTTAGAGATTTTTGTTCTAGTTATACGATATGTTTTGCAATAGCTTTAAGAATTTACATACTAAATTGATTTATGAGCTCTTAAATATGATTCTATCTCTTACTCGTTTGTGCAATCAACGCATGCTTAGAATCAAATGTGGAAGAAGATGCCCAAGTACTCATATGCTAATCTATATCTCAGCTGCCTATTGCAATGTCCTTGACCAGAATAATAGACCACATGAATGAATCTCAAAATACATGAGGGTTCTCTCCTTTTAAGGGATCTTTTCTATTAAAAATCTGCAATACTTTAAGCATGTCAGAGTATGGTATTAGATACTCTGAACTAGACTGCCAATGGGTTGATGTTTTTAGCTTGTAATTGTGAATCTGTTGAGATGTGCATTTAGTTTGGGTCTTGTGTGGATATAATGTTACTTTGAGTTCCAAGGCTTAATTCCCTTAAAGCATAGGAAAGTTGAGTTTCCTCTGTATATTCAATTTCTTTACTGATGGAAGATTACAAGATAAAACTCCTCTATACTATGAAGGAAGGATAGTGTAATTTACCATTACAATAAAATTCACCAAGAAAAAGGACAATATTATTTAGCACGAACAAAAATATCTTGTTGCTAAGACCAAAAATAGTTCTATGCAAATTACAAGTCGTCTCTAGTTATAGCTTGTGAAATTTATTAATTACTATATGTTAAAGAATTTTGTCTATAAAAGTAAAATTTATTCATGTCAATTATTATTTACTAGTGAAAATTATCAAATTATTTACAGCAAAAAGAAATTTTCATCGGTAAAAGAGTAATTTTAGCTATGAAATAGTGTATCACGAAAGAATTAACTTATTGAATATGAAAATAATGATCAATTTTTACCTGGGAATATTGTGGAGTCATCACCAATATGTTGCTCTAAGCTACGAAATATGAGGCATAGTAAAAAAAAATTGTGTCTAAGTAGATCTTCTTGTAGTGCTTTATTGTTATTTCTCACTTGGCACAAACACCTTTTGCTTGACTCTTCTAATCATCATTTTTGTCGTTACCTTAACGGCCTTTGACTTTAACCCTCCAGGCTTTAATATCCATGAAGTTAGCATAAAATTCATGGACAATGCCCGAAATAGGACCATTCGGCTTTTCTCCAAAGATAACCTAAACCCCTAGCAGTGATGTGTGTATGAACATAGAGAAACAAACCTAAAGTATCACCGTCAGTCATAGCAAAACACTTCTCCCGCTAGATCTCTTTAATAGCAAATATATCATCACAACACTTTTGTTGTGTAATTGGCAAAGCGGTCATAAGCTGGCATTTGGGGCTTAACTTGTTTGTTACGAACCATTGTTGCTTGAAGGAAGAGAAAGCAAACTAAAGATGGAAGAAAAATGCAAGAGCAAAGGTGGGATATAGCTAGAGAAGATATACGATGATGCTTCAATGGTAGATAAGAAAGGCTTTATAAAGATGAGTGAAGACGGTTTCAGAAAAAAAGGGTGATGTTTTAGGAGGGTGAGAGATATGAGAGATATGAGGGGCTACGTGTAACACCCTCAGATTAGGACTGTCCTAAGCTGAAAGTATTACTGACGTTACTCATAATCATATCAACTACTGTAAGAAACAAAAGAGATCTGAATACTTGTCTAAAAAGTTTTATAAACATTTTGGCAGAGTTTTCTCTGTAATTTCAACACCTACCCCTGTATATAATATTTAGGTTCTCAAACATTTTCAATACTCGTAAATGGCATGCATTCCAACCCAATTGACATCCAATACAAATAAATAGAGTACTCCAACAATCTTTTACTTACTTAACATTTGGCAAAATTGAGATTTTCAAAACTTGAAAGAATTTCAAAATCATAACATTTTCTTGATAATAATTTATTTATAAAATTTCATTTCCTTTCAAATTTTAATTCCTAAACCATTTGCTTTCTATATGTACGAATGGCTCATGCTAAGAATGCTGTAGAATACTATAACTACATGCCCATGACATGAACTACATAAATCCTTATTTAAACATCATTCAACATAATAACAATAGGAATTATATTACATGAAATAATTCAATACAATCATAACACATTCCATAACACAGTCCACTATAATCACCACATAACACACAACGGAATAAGTAGGTGTGTATGGAGATTTACTTACTTAGAGTCCTTAATGTAAAAATTCTATTTAAATTGCAAAGTGGAGTCCTCCGACCGCTCTTAATGTCAATGTGCTCAAAAATGATCTAATTATGATTAAAAAAGAAAATTCATTTAATACGATTGTCCAAGCTTAAAACATTTGACGTTTATTCCATGAACGTCATTTGCCAATTTTAATTCGTACYTAATTCCCACATTGCCAAACTATCACATTCTTAAAGGTACAACTTACTTCATAGCTTTTTACCCCTCTCAACAATTAATAATGGTAATATAAAAAACAATACATTTCTAAGTCAACATATTTTTTATACAATTTAAACTTATTTTTAGATCGCGTATTAAACCTAATCTATGTTCTCTCACAGTTTTACTATAGAACATAATTACATAAGTCATTCAATTCTAAAATTGAATAACAATATTTTCACATTTAAATTGACAAACTCCAAGTGTCGAGGAAGTGGCGTTGCGGCCCGACAGTGCCCTCAGGCAGCGCGCGTACAATATCCCTGTCGCGCACGGTGCCTGGTCGCTTGGGCGTCTAGGTGCTCAGTTTCTGGGCGCCTAATGACCTCGAAAGACTCCTACTCTTGGCCAGACTTAGCTGACCAGGACAGGTACCGATTCTCGGACAGCACCGGTCGCGGCAACGGCAAGTGCATCGCGAGGGAGAAGTGGACGATTGGTCTCCACCACTGGACTTCGGTTCAGCGAGTCCAGACCTGATCAATGCACCAGATTTGGACGATGCAAGCTTGGATTTGGGTAAGTGGGGAGCGGCATGCAGCAGTGCAACTGCAGCGAACAAGACTAGTAGCGAACTGGACAAGGTCGACGACGAACCTGGTGACGACAATGCTCTTGGCGGCAGTGTAACACCCCTAGGTAAAAGCATCGCGAGGAAAGATCTAGATCTACGCGACAGCTTTGGATTTTCAACGGTGAAGCTGCGTCGGGTAGGAGGGAGAAGAGAGAGAAAGAACAGTAGTGGTTGCCAGAGAGAAGAAAGGGGGAAGACGGTGAGGAGGGAGGGAGAAGAAGATGGTGAATAGAGAGGTGGCAGCGGCTTAGTGGTGGTGGGGGCAAATAGAAGAGGAAAAAGAAAAGTTTAGGGGTTTTTTCATATATATATATATTAAGGTTTAGGCCCTAACCCGAAACCTTTGGGCCTCCTATTCCATAACCAATCCAGTCCAATAAATTAAATTCTATAGGCTTTCTTTTCGGTAAAAATCTAATTTCCAAATCAGAAACGAATAAGCCTAACAAGTCGAGCCACTACTAACCAAAAACCCTAATTCGATTAACACGATAATTTCATACTTTTTAAACATACAATTAAAGAATAACCACATAGAAAATTATCAAACCCTAGTTGGCACACAATTCATACGACCATACAAATTCATAAAAAATAATATCCCTGGTATTACAACATACAGCTCCGCATATTTCTCCATCCTATTGGTAATCTTAACAGGTAAAAAGTGTGCCGACTTTGTAAGACGATCCATAATCACCCATATAGTATTATATCCCTTCCTTATCCTGGGCAACCCAACAACGAAATCCATGCCAATGCGCTCCCATTTCCATTCTAGAACCATAAGAGGTTGCAGAAGACTAGAAGGTCGTTGATACTTAGCTTTAACCTGCTGGCAAGTAAGACAATGGTGAACAAACTCTGCTATATTGCTGCTTATAGTAACCCACCAAAAATGCTTCCTCAAATCTCGATACATCTTCRTACTTCTTAGGTGAAGCAAATAGGGCGTATTATGAGCTTTTCTCAAGATCTCCTCTGTAACACCCCCAGATTAGGAACTTTATCCTAACCCGAGAATGTCATCATTTACTTACTGACACGAATTTCTAGAAACCCAAAAGAATTTAATCCAAATAAGAAATACTTAAATAATAACCAAAAACCATTCTAGTCAACATCTTAATCCATAACATTCATTTAAATTTAACTTTAGGGTATCTTGGTTTGCCCACAAGTGACCTCCTCACACCATCTGGCTAAACATCACCTGAAATGCAAAATGAGAGAAATGGAATGAGCTATGAAGCCCAGTAAGCAAATCTCATGCATGAATACATGAACATGCCCTATATGTCATTAAATATAAAATTCCACTTTCTCAATGAAAACTTTCAAATCATTTTCTTGTATAACCTTTTCCGTAAAATCTTTCCTTTCAAAATGCAAGAACTTTGTAAAACCTTTCATTCTATTACTTTCGTGAGCTTACTAAGTGTAATGCCTACCCATTAAGCTGCAGTGGGCCACTTGTTCTTTGGAACCCGATTACATTTCTACCTGTAGAACTCCCAAAGGGTCGGCTCGGGTGCGCCGATCCCCCATGCCCCATTTCCTGCTCATATCTTTCATGGCTAGGTTTAGACTTCTTTCCAAAACTTTAACATTTCCCTGAACACACTACAATTTATAAAATACATTCACTTTCAAAATTTTATTTCCTAAACCATTCACTTTTTAATATATGAATGGCTCATGCCAAGAATGATGTAGAACACTAACTACATGCCCATGACATGAAATGCATACAATTGTAATTAACGTGCCATTCAACATAATAATGGTACAAGATATGAAACACATAAAAACATTCTGCTAATCAACACATTTCACAACACAATCCCATACCGCCACCACATAACGCACAACAAAAGAGATAGGCGTATATGGGGATTTACTTGCATAGAATCTCATATATAATACATTAATCCACCTAAAGGAATTCAGATACATCTATTCATATGCATTAATGAAATGGGAGGATTTATTTACATAGAACTCAGATTCAATGACAACAACACATATACGTTAATGAGAATGTGAGAGTTTACTTACTTGGAGTCCTTTACGTTACAGCGTTCTTATTTAAGTCGCGAAATGAAATCCTTCGATCATTCTCAATTTTAAGGCACTCGAAATCACCTAATTTTGATTATAGAAGGAAAGTCCATTTAGTGCAACTGTCCCAACTTAGATATTCAGTGTTTATTCCAACAATATCATTTGCCAATTATTACTCCATTCTTAGTTCCCACATTACTAATTGTCACGTCTTTTTAAGGTTACAATTTAAACTCCTTAGCTTGAGTATTACCTAATCTATGTTCTCCTACAATTTTACTTTAGGATATAATTTCATAGGTCATAAATTTTAATATCAAATATTAATGCTTTCACCTTTAAGTTCACAAAGTCCAAGTGTTGTGGAAATGGTATTGGGTTCTTAGGCGTCTGGGTATCGGGCACCTGGGCGCTGGGCACTGGGCACTAGGTGCTCCCAGAACTAGTGAGCAGCTAACCAAAAGAAATCAGTACCCGCCTACAACAGGCCTGATTCTAGCAAGTCTTTCGATGTTCTGGAGAGCCGTGACCAGAATGACGTCGCCATCTGCAGTGGAGACCCACAACAGAATGGGCAGATCTGGCGAACTTCYGCATGGCAAGAAGTCCTACCCTGATCTAGTTAAGAAGCAGTAGCGTGGGTGGAGGAAGTCTGATGGTGGCGTCGTGCAGATCGGGTCACGCAGAGAAGAAGAAGAAAAAGAAGAAGGCAGATCTGCGAAGTGCAACAGCGGAGGGCCGGTGAGTGACGCTAGCAGTGATGYGATAGTGATTCGAAGCTCCAATGAGCTCGGACAGTGAGAACAGCAGTGCGATAGGCAGAGGAAATTGACAACAGATCCAAGAGACTCCAGATCTAGATGATCTCCGACAGAGTGCCCGGATCCTCTTGGTCGGAAGTTCACGAGCCATTGAGCGACACGCACAGATGACGTTGTGGAGCTCTGACCAGGCAATAACAGGACCAGCGAGCTTCGATTTTCGACAGCAGACTCTTACGCGAGTGACGTGCAGGTTCGATGTCCGAACTGCGCGGCGAGGGGAGATTAGATCCATGCAACAACTCTGGAACTCCGATGGCAAAGTTGCATTTACAGGAGGAAGAGGAGAGAAGAAGAAACGCAGTGGCTATCGTTCAGCCTAGCTGCATCGCGGGCAGGGTCCTTCAAGCAACTGGGTCCGATGGCTCGTCACAGACCTGGGTGGCATAGCACACGGCAATGATTGACGGTGTCGGCAAAGGGAGAAAGAGACGGCGTGTGTGCGGTGGGGAGGAATTTCGGGAATGGGGCGATGGTTAGGGTTTTCCTAGGAGCGGGCGGCGGTAGGTAGGGTGGATTGAAGAAGACTTAGGGTTTTTAGGTTTTTTTCTTTTTTTAAAATTCGGACCGTAATCGAAATCCTTCGGGCCTTCCCATCCATAATTAACCCAAATCCTTAAATTAAATTCAACGGACTTTCTTTCGATGAAAATCTAACTTCCGACCGAGAAACAAATAGGCCCACTAGTCGAGTCTCTAACCAACCAAGGACTCTAATTCGACAAATACAATATTTTCGTACTTATTAAATGTGCAATTATAAATGTTAATCACATATAAAATTTCCAACCCTAGTTGGCACACAATTTCACACAATCAAACAAAAACTAATAAAGAAAAAAATTCGGTATTACATCCTCCTTCACACCCTTATCGTTTGGAACCACAAGTCTATCACCATACCGAAGGGCTCCATCAACCGTGATTACAAAGTCCGAACATTTCCCATTTGCAACTTCTGTCCGCCATTTCAACACCAGATGATCATCTATCTGTACATCCCTTATCCTCTTAAGAAGAGTAGGTGCAAGAGTCATATTCGCAAAATAGCCTGATATGTCTTGCGAAACTATTTCCAAGTCGAGCTTTCGAATCTCTGCCAACAACAATTTTTGACAGACTCATAAAACGGCCATGCCTCCATGATTACTCCTACTAAGCACATCTGCTACCACATTAGCCTTACTCGGATGGCAGTTTACCACACAATCGTAATCCTTCACAAGTTCCAACTAGCATCGTTGCCTCATATTCAACTCCTTTTGGGTGAAGAAATATTTGAGAATCAGTGAAAATCTCGTACCTTGCCCCATACAGATAATGCCTCCAAATCTTCAATGCAAAAACAACGGCAGCCAACTCCAGATCATGCATTGGATAGTTTTTCTCATACTTTTTCAATTGCCTAGAGGCATAAGCAATCACCTTGCCATGTTGCATCAAGATACAATCCAATCCTTTCATCGAAGTATCACTATAATCACAAACCCTTCGCAACCTTGTGAAATTGTCAAAACCAAAGCAGTTGCCAGTCGTGTCTTCAATTCTTCAAAACTACGCTCAAGATCCGCATTCCACAGAAATTTCATGTTCTTCCTGGCCAACTAGGTCATAGGAGAGGCAATTTTGGAAAACCCTTCCACAAACCTCCGGTAGTAGCCAAGTAACCCAAGAAAGCTGCGAACCTCATCGATGTTGATAGGTGCTGGCCATCGTCGAACTACCTCAATCTTACTTGGGTCCACTGCAATGCCTTCCTTAGATGCAATGTGCCCTAAAAATGGCACACTATCCAGCCAAAACTCACACTTCTTGAATTTTGCAAAGAGCTTCTTGGCTCTAAGCACTTGGAGTACCTTCCTCAAATGCTCTTCATGCTCTTCCCTAGATCGAGAGCAAACCAATATATTGTTGATGAAGACTATGACGAACTGATCCAAGTACTCCTTAAAGATTCGATTCATCAAATCCATAAATGCAACAAGTGCATTGGTCAGCCTAAATGGCATTACCAAAAATTTATAATGCCCATACCGAGTTCAGAATGCGATCTTGGGAATGTCTTCACTTTGGACTCTCAACTGATGGTAGACAGATCCTAGGTCAATTTTGGAAAAATAACTCGCCCCCTAAAGTTGATCAAACAGATCATCGATCCTTGGCAAAGCGTATCTATTCCTTATCTTCACCTTGTTCAACTCTCTGTAATCTATGCATAACCTCATCGACCCATCTTTCTTCTTTACAAACAGCACAAGCTGTAATACTCGGAATTTTATTTTTTATAAATTTTGTATGGTCGTATGATTATGTGTGCCAACTAGGGTTGGATAATTTTGTATGTGGTTATTATTTTATCGTACGTTTAATAAGTATGGGATTATTGCGCTAATCAAAAGAGGGTCTTTCATTGGTTAGTGGCTCGATTTGTTAGACTTATTCGTTTCTCATTTGGAAACTAGATTTTTACCGAAAGGAAAGTTCGTAGAATTTAATTTAATGGACTGGATTAGTTATAGAATGGAAGGCCAAAGGGGTTAGGTTGAGGGCCCAAGTTTGAAGTAAAAAAAAAAAGAAAACCTAAATCAGCCCGTCTTACCCTCCCTATAAACCCTACCGCCATTTACATCACGCTCCATCTCCATTTTACTGCCGCCATGGCCCCCGACTCAGCGAAATTTCTTTGCCGCTTGCCACCCTCCCTGGCTACTTCTCACCACCTTTTTTTTTCTCCTTTCTTCTTATTGTCTTTCCTCCGCCATTTCTTTTCACCACCCTGCCGCTTATGAAAGTACTGGACTTTCGCACGGCTGACTGAAGGCTCCTAGTGCGCTGCGTGCCTCTTTCCGCTGGAATACTGCCCACTGCTCTAGAGCTACTCGTAACTCGCTGTTTTTACTGCGCTTTGCCCTGCTGTCGTCTCTCTTCAATCGCCGTGCTTGAGATTGCCTAGATCAAAGCCTTGCGACTCAGCCAGGCCACACGACCCACTGCTCTGTTGCTCACCGTGCCTCCAACACTAGATCTAGCCGATCTGCCATCTCTCCCCTCTTTCTTCCTCTCTCGTGACATGGTCTGAACTCCCGCACTTCTACACCGCTCAGGCTCGACTTTCGGGTCTGTCGTGCATCATCCCGTGGTGCTTCGGCTAGGCTACCACTACTAGTTGCTCGCCGCCTTCGTCCGACAAAGAGGGTGTTTGAAACAGTAGCAGCTCTGAAGCTAAGTTCTTGCTGGCTGTTCGCCAATTTCCAGATTTGGAGAGGCACAGGCGCCGAGCCCCCAGACGCCCAGGCGACCAGGTGCCCAGACACCCAAGTGACCAGGCATCGTGCGTGACCAAGGCTGTAGCGAACGCGCTGCCTGAGCGCACGCCTGGGGTGCAACGCCACTTCCGGACACTTAGAGTTTGTTGATTTAAAGGTGAAAATATTACTATTTGATATTGGAATTTGATGACTTATGTATTTATGTCCTAAAGTGAAATTATGGGAGAACATAGATTAGGTTTAATACCCAATCTAAGGAGTTTAAGTTGTACCTTTAAGAATGTGATAGTTTGGTGATGCGRGAATGAAGTATGAATTAAGAATTGGCAAATGACGTTCATAGATTAAGCATTAAATATTTAAGCTTGGACAATCATATTAAATGGACTTTCTTTTGTAATCATAATTAGGTTGTTTGCGAGCACATTGACATTAAGAGCAGTCGAGGGACTCCGCTTTGCAATTTAAATAAGAATTTTAACGTAAAGGACTCTAAGTAAGTAAATTCTTACATTTTCATTAACGCATATGTATTGTTGTTGTAATTAAACTTCTCTTGGGTAAATTGAATGTGTATTGAATATGAGTTCTATGTAAGTAAATCCCCATACCCGCCTACCGTTTTCGTTGTGTATTATGTGGTGGTTGTATTGGACTGTGTTATGAAATGTGTTGTAATTGTCTTGAATGATTTCGCGTAATATGTATTTCGTACTGTTATTTTGTTGAGTGGTATTTATATACGATTTTATGCAGTTCATGTCATGAGCATGTAGTTATAGTATTCTACATCATTCTTGGCATGAGCCATTCGTACATTTAGAAAACGAAGGCTTTAGGAAATAAAGTTTGAAAGGAAATGAAATTTTATAAATGAATTATTACTAGGAAAATGATAAGATTTTAGAAAGGAGTGTAAACCTAGCCATGAAAGATGTGAGTGGGAAATGGGATGTGAGGGACCGACGCACCCGACCCAACCCTCTTGTAGGGTAGGGAGATTAGTAACATTCACCTCTTAGGAGGTGAAATGATGAAAGGAAAAGTTAAGTGATGTTAATCATATTGCGGTCCTACCGATAGGAAATGTGATTGGGTTCCAAAGAATAATAGCTCACTGCAAACTTAATGGCTAGGGGTTACACTAAGTGAGCTCACGACTTTAATGAAATGGAAAGGTTTTTTTTACAAGTTCTCACATTTTGAAATGTAAGTTTTATGAAAGTATTTAGAAAGTTTTATTGAGAAAGTGAACTGCGAATTCATAACATATAGTGCATTTCACATACATGCATGCATGAAATTTGCTTATTGAGTTTTATAGTTCATTCCATTTCCTTCATTCTGCATTTCAGGTGATGAGTAGCCAAAAGGTGCATGGAGGTCGTTTGTGGGTAAGCCTTGATACCCCGAAGCATTATTTAAATAAATTTTAYTAAATAAGATAGATGGTTGACTAGAGAGGTTTTATGTATTGTTTAAAATATTTCTTTATTTGTTTAACTAATCGTGTTTTAAATTCTTTCAAGTTTCGCAAATTTCAATTTTGGTAAATGTTAGGTTTGTAATAGGTTGTTGGAATACATTGTTTATTATATTGGATATTTGTTAGGTTGGAATGCATGTTGTTTACGGGCATTGAAAATGTTTGAGGACCTTTGAATTTATACARGGGTAGTTATTGAAATTACAGAGGAAACTCTGCCAAAATTTTTATAAAATGTTTTATCAAGTGTTCAAATTTCTTTGTTTCCTACAGTAGTTGATATAATTGTTGAGTAAGGTCAGTAATACTCTCGACTTAGGATAGTTCCTAATCTGGGGGGGTTACACAAGCGTAGTCCATGGCGAAAAACTAGGTCAGATGAAACCCTTATCCATAAGGTCCTGTAATTGCTCCTTCAACTCCTTAAGTTCCACAAGAGCCATTCAATATGGTGSGCTAGAGATTAGTGCCTTCCAGGCGCCAAGTCAATGGCAAAGTCGATCTCCCTTTCTGTTGGTAAACCTTGAAGATCGTCCGGAAACACATCTAAATATTCTCGAACAACCGGAATTTATTCAATCACGCGCGCGACTAGGATTAAGTTCTTTTCTGAGTGTGTTGTTTGGTTGAAGGTCTATAGACATGGCTCCATGGAAAGAATGTTTTGCTTGGATGAGATGCAATCAATAAAGTAAAGGGATTAAAAATTCTCCCTTAGGGAATTCATTTTTAAGCATTCATTCCAAACTTATCTGTCATTTGCACTCATAGAAGTTTCGGATAGATTTAAGTTGATATCTCAAAAGTTACTTTCTTTGAGTGTAGATTCACATGATAAATTCAAGCATCCACGGCCATCATGGAAAAATGAAGAATTCTTTGTTAAGCTTTCCTTTAAGCTCAATAAGGATGTTAATCCAACAAAAGCAACTCACCCAGTATGATACCTGATGATCTTAAGCTAGCAAAAGCTGAGTGTGAAGAGCTTTTAGAACAAAACTTGATAGAACTAATTAAGTCTAGTTGGGCATATCAAGCTTGTTTTGTGAACAAAAGAAGTGAGCAGATCAGAGGGAAAAAGAGACTTATCATAGATTATAAGCCTTTAAATCAATTTTTATAGGATGTAAATTTCCTTTGCTCAGCATACAAAATCTTTTTATACATTTACAAGGGGCAAAAGTTTTTTCAGAAAGTTGATTTAAAAGCAGGTTTTTGGCAATTAGGAATTTTTCCTGAAGAACRTTACCAAACAGACTTTTGTATTCCTAATGCTCAATGCCACTGGACTGTCATGCCATTTGGCTTAAGGATTGCTCCAACAGGTATTGCTCTTTATTTAGAATCTATCAAAAGTTGCCATTTCCTCAGTGATTTCAGAAAAAGCAAGAAGATAAGCAGTTCAACAAATTTCTAGATGTCTTGAAGCAACTTCATATTAATAATTCACTCGTAGAGGCTTTTGAAAAATTGCCTAATTATGTAAAATTCATGAAGGATATCTTGAACAAAAAAAAAGAGATTGGAGGATTATCAGACTGTGGCATTAACTAAAGAGTGCAACTATATATTATAGAATAAGTTACCTTGAAAGTTAAAAGATCCTAATTGCTTTACCATCCCGTGTACAATTGGAAGCACTTACAGTGGGGGAGCTTTGTGTGATCTTGGTGCTAGCATCAATCTGATGCATATGTCAGTGTTTAGGAAGCTTGGAGTGGGAGAAGCCAAACTGACCACAGTTACTTTTCAACTAGCTGATAGATCTTTTGTCTATCCTGAGGGAAAGATTGAGGACGTGTTGGTGAAACATCTTTCCSGTTGACTTCATTGTACTTGGCTATGAGGAGGACAAGAAAGTTCCTATTATTCTTGGGAGACCATTTTTAGCAACCGGGAGAGCCTTGATTGATTTACCAAAAGGAGAGTTGACCATGAAATATATGATAAAGAGGTGACATTTAACGTGCTCAATGCTATGAGGTTCCCTAATGAGGTTGAAGAGTGCTATTCTATTGATGTGGTTGATTCTTTAGTGACTGAAAATTTCCAGCAATGTTGCAGCATTCATTCTGTAGCAATGAGCAAAACTGTAGATTTGAAATGGCATGATTTTCTTGAGCTTAATGATGAAGATGTACAACTAGCTAGAATGACGAAAGTCAAGAGATTTCATTTCAAACAAAGGAAACAGTTTGAATCACTTATGTTATTAGAGAGAGTCTATAAACCCCCTTGGCCTTCTATTGAAGAAGAAGAAAGGGAGCAGAAAGAAAAAACTTAAGCAAAAACAAAACCCATGGAGAAGATGAAAGTGAGGATGCTTACTAGGGGAGTATAGTTCAAATTTTAGTTATTATTGCTTTTGGGAATATTTAAATTCCATTTTTGTGGATTGATATTTTGTTTTAAGATGCATGCCTTTAGTTTGGAGCTGCTGAACAGTTTTTTATTTTGAATGCTTTGGTTAATGGGTAGTTCTCTAACTTTTTGGGATTGTTTGCTTAAATTGTTTTGGACAACAATTAGTAGATTGAATTATATTTTTGTTATAGAATTGTCTTATCTATTTTGGGATATTCCCTCTTAATTTGCTTTTCTTGCCCAGAATATTTTTAGTTGGTGTCATTTTGGCCTGCGATCAGTTTAATTGGTATATTTTGAGGGCTTGTATATAATTAAATGCTGCTTTATGTAATGCTGCAGCCCGCCTGCAGCATTGATTGTATATATTATTTCCCCCACCTCTGTTGTTTAATGTTGTACTAGAATGTCATACAACCTGTAACATTGAGTTTATTGCCTCCGTATATTAAAATTTCTCCTAAAATGTTGAACCTGGCTCATTGTCAGAACCTTATTCACACTCCTGAGGATATATTTCACATTAATTTCCTCCTTAAACCGAATGTTGATTAAGTATGAGTAATCCCTCAAGATCTCAAGTGCTATGTATGGCCATCCCTTAATTGTTGTTGATAAATACTTGCACATACCACTCTTTTAAGGATAGCCATGTGATTTCAATTGTGTTTATAAACTACTTCGAAAGTAGATTGCGAAAACCCCTTATTAGTGTTAGAAATAAGTAAGAATGTTTTGGAAATAAAATTTCGAAAAGGCTTGGGGGGGTTATCCTTTGTTATGACCTATTAATTTACTATTGCACTACGATAACTACTCCAATGCCTTAATTGCCGAGTAACTAGAGTTATGCATTGTGTAATTTTGTGTCGAAAAGCGATATTAGGTACGAGAATGCATAGCAACTCTTGTTTTTGTGACTTGGACCTAGTAACTAGGAACTTTCATCACAAATGTTGGTTTTTGCGCCAAACAGTTCTTGTGATATTATAGAGCAAAGAATGTTAAAAAAAAAATAAGCCAGCTTACTAAGGCTGCATCAAAACTTTTAACCTTGTTAACAATTTAATTTCCACATTCATTTTTATTTCTAATTTGGGGAATTCAATATTTTTGTCGAAGAGAAGTTTGTTGGGCATATGTTGAAATCACATTAGTCTTTTGTATCGAATTGAGATAACTAGTATTCTTGACATATAGTTGGTCATGGTTCATTACCACACACTTGCTTGAGGTGACCAAAACACTTATTCATGAATGAGGAATCTAATATTGACCTTTCTTAAGCATTATCCAATGTAGATGATTCTATATTTCCTTTTTCTTTCATTATTGCTAGAGGACTAGCAATTCTTAGGTTTGGGGTATTGATGTGAATGGGAAACCATAGATTTTACTAGAGATTATGTACATATTTTCACCCTTTTTAGTGCGATGAAATGCGACTTCATACTATTTTGCCTTGAATATTGCTTAGAATCGACCAAGTGACTTTAATTATACAATAATGTGAAATTATAGAATTCATGTGCATTTGCTAAGATAAAATACTCTATTTTCTAGGGAAAAGGATTCTATAAGTAAACCAGAAGGTTACTTGATGAACAAGTGAAGATTTATTCAATGCTGTGACAAAATGCTGCAATATTGAATATTACGAGCAAAAAGGAATACTTTATTCGAAGAAGGAAAGTCAAGGAAGAAAAAGAAAGTCATCATTGGATAAATGAGATAATCATTTCTGGAGCCAAAAAGCTAAAAAGCAAAAAAGTGAAAAGCAAAAAGTGCTTATGACACTTTTTTACCAAGCTTCGAAAACAAGCATCATGGGATAAAAGGGAGCGAGGCTAAAAGACCAAAGGCATTTGGGATTGGACATTCTRAAATTTGAGAATCAGGTGCAAAAATGTAATAGAGAGAAAATGAGAAAAAAGATGAGAGAGAAAGAGAGCAAAAAGAGGGAAGATTGGAAGAAGAAGAATAAGAAGAAGAAGACTTCAGGGAAGCGTTCACCATTGGACTTCATCAACATCTTTAGGCATTGTTTCTCCTTCTCTTAGTGATTATTTCAAAATACATTTCAATATGTTAATCTTTCACATCTTGTATTTCATTTCATCCAAGAACATGAACTAACTTCTTAGAAATTAGAGTTTTGATGAACCTATGTATTTAATGTCCATTTGAATGATTTGATAAGGTTTTCTCTTTATAAATGCTTTACTCAAAGTTAACATATTGTTTACATTCACTGTTTTATTGGCCATGAATAGTACTTCTGTGAGCTTCTTGAACTCCAAAAGGTATCTAAAGAGGTGAAAAACTTGAGTAGATGTGGATTTGGTTATCTTGAGAAAAGGTTTAATATCTTATGGATACCATAAAATATTGGAGACATTCATATTCCACCCTTAAAATCATATGAGACTTAAACTTTATTCAAGTTCCTTAAGCTAAGTAACTTCGACAGTTAGAACAACTTAGTGAAATAGGAACAAGGACCAAGAAACTAAAAGGATGAGGTCATTTCTTTCTTAATTTGCTTTTCTACTATAGCTAAACCTTTGTTGTAGCATTTGCTCAGAAGTCATTGCTGCAACCAGTTTGCAGCATTGACATTTTGACTTCTTAGACATTAGTACATACGGGATTCTTAACTTTAACTCACCTTTAAGCTCTTGATCATAACATTTTTGCGATTACTGTGCTTATTTTTGAATCACTTAGATTAGATAATTTTAGTAAGTTTACTTTATTTTCGCGATAACCAACAAACCAATTAATTTTATTAGAAATTTAAACCATCACTTTTGAACCAACAATTCTTGTTGGATGATACTCTTATTCACTCTATATTACTTGTGGATCATGTATATTTGCATGAGTGAAGCTTTATTGCATATGCCATTATGTCTATCACTAGCCAAATGAGCAAAATATTGTACTTAGTTGGAGGCCCGTACAAGCCACCTCTTGGATTAGGAGGCATCAACCCTCGAGATAGCCACCCTTGGCTAAAAACTTTCTCAATTTCAAATTTATAGCATGAGCAATTTAGGTGTTAAGGCTAGTAATTCCGAATCCACCAAATCAAACAGGTGGTATCTAGGAAGTTTTTATCCCACTTCGTGATATGATTTGCTTTGAATTCAAAAAGCTCTTTTGATATGATCTTGATTAGTTTTTGAGCTTTTGCATGACTTAGTCATTTACTACTCTGATTTTGATATGCTTTGGGCACTAAATGTTATGATGCATCTTCTGCAATGGTGATTATTTGTTTTGATAAATTATGCATACTTAAATATATTGTAATTGCACATGGCACATGCCTTGGGACTCGTTGAGCCTAGTTCACTGTTTTCTCATGTTTTTAGTGTCATATCATTATGATTATGAGATCTAGCAAATGGATGTCAAGATAGCCTTTCTTACTATCTTAGTGAAATATCTATATATCCTGACCTGAAAGCTATATTGTGCAAGGCCAAGAACACATGGTCTGCAAGCTTAAGAAGTCCATTTATGGACTAAAGCAGGCATCAAGAGCATGGAACAACCATTTTGATGAGTCTATAACGTCTTACAAATGTGTACAAAACGTAGATAAGACATGCATGTATAAGCAGGCGGATGGTGAAATGGTATCCTTCTTGGTGTTATAGGTTGATGACATTCTACTCATTGGAAATGATGTAGGGAAATTATCATCAATCCAAGTTTACTTGTCAATTATCATGAAAGATATGGGAGAAGCTAGTTATATTCTTAGTATAGAGCTTCTTAGAGATAGAAAGCAAATAATGTTAGGCTTATCTCAACCTACTTATATTGATAAGATACTTACCAAGTTTAGCATGAATTAGTTTAAAGAGGCACTTATTCATTTTAGACATAGTCTAACCTTATTTTCCAAGGATTGTCCTACGACAAAAGAAGAATATGAAAGAATGAGTTGGATTTCCTAAGCTTTGGCTGTAGGAATTCTGATGTGCGTCATGCTTTTTACCAGGCCAGCTATTTGCTTTGTCTTAGGCATGGTAAGCAAATTTCAATCAAACGAAGAACATTGATGAGTTGTAAAGCATATTATCAAGTAACTGAAGGCTACGGAGGACTATATGGTAGTTTAGAGAGTCGATGATTTGGTTCCTATTAGTTCCACGGACTCAGGCTTCAAGGCAAATAAGGATGAAAGAGAATCAACTAGTGAATATGTGTTTACCTTATCTGGAACAACTATTTCATGGAGGAGTGTTAAGAAATCCTATATTGCTAACTCTACTGTGGAAGCTGAGAAGAAAGCAGTATGGCTTTAGAACCTTATAAAACTTGAAGTTATACCTTATATGGWGAAGCCAATTGTTATGTATTGTGACAATTCAGAAGCTGAGTCTCAATGCAAATAGCCTAGAAACCACAAAAAGTGCAAGCAGATCAAAATGAAGTACCATCTCATTTCGGGAATTAATCTAAAAGAACGAGATACTGGTGGATTAGATTTCCTTAAGGAACAATGTAGGAGATCCCTTCACCAAGCCATTGGCAGATAAGGTCTTTAATAAACATGTAGATGGCATAAGGGTGGACACCTATGGCCTTCTGTAGTCTTTGAGTTCATGCTGGTGATACGCGGAAAGGTATATTCATCATTACACCTCTAGGTCAAAGATTATGCTCATGCAAAGTTATGGGTCAGTGCATCTATATGCTGATAGTTGGAACACTTAAAAAATGGCAAAATACAGCTACTAGGTAGTAAGGGCAATTTGATCATTTTAGTAGCCATGAATATTTTGTCTTTTGATCCCTTAGGTAGCTCAATATTACCTAAGTACTTAATTGTATAACTGGGCTTCAAGGATAAACTGTTTTAAAGAGATAAATTATTTTATTCAATTTAGTCCGTATTTAATTAATTATTTGGATTGACCGAAGAAGAGAATTAATTAAAGAATACGCTTAGAGCTTAAATTAGAGTGGAAGAGAACTAATCGCTGTCCAATAAGTACTAGGAATTTTGGCCTCTAAGGGAGAAACACTAGGCTGGCCAAAATTCGGTCATCCTAGGAATATTATATCCCTTGGAAAAGTTCCAAAGTAAAGTATCATTCCAAGTCCATGTTATGTTAGGGTTTTCCATAACCCTGATATATACAACATTTTCTTCTCTCTAATTCCTCTAAGGCCGTCACTCTCTCTTACTTATACTTGCTTAAGTTTAGGTCATTGTTCATCCTAGGTTCTCACTAAACCTAGCTGAGATAGGTAAGAGTCATACCTAAGAAGATCGAAAGAAGAGAATTCTTGCAATTTTTATGCAAAGAAGTCAAAGGATTGCAAGGAAGACCATCCCCTAACAAAGTTGAAGAAGTAGGGTAGCAATCAAACCCTTGGTGCCACCGCTACCTACAACTCAAGAAGAGTTGGATCAAAATCTTTCGACTCCTCCTCCAACCAACCCCGGTACACCGTTTGTTCCGGTTATCCGAAAAAGTAGTAAGTTTCTCAAAATATTACCTAAGAGGTGTTTAAAATTTTAAACTTATGCTTCTGCTGTGTATTAGTTTCCCATTTAAGGTCATTCACTTTCATGTTAGGATTTAATTGTCTCTGCTATTCAACGAAATTACTATTGGATTTTATGTGTACAAAGAATAGGCTAATTCCTTTAATATCTGCTATCTTCCATCCCAGGGCTCTTTTAGTTTCCTTAAAATTCTCAGTAATTGTTCCTTGTTCTCAATTCCTCAAGTAGCGGAAACTATAACAAGCAATGTTTCATCTTTGCCTAGATAAGCATACTTCAAATGTGGTTGAAGGGGTTTTAGTTCAAACACTGGGGGATCTTCTCTGGATGGTTTGCTTGGTGCCTCAATTTTTTCTAAAGGTCTCAATGGTTCAAATTATTTCTTTGAGATGAAGTTCAATTGACTTATTTCAGCAAGAGCTACCAAATTTTCTCCTYTGTCCTTTGATTCCACAAATTCTTCAAGTTCCAAGTYTGCTTAGCAATGGTTGTTGCAACGTTGTTACAACAATCATTGAAACTCTTAACTAGCAATGAGTCCAGAAAATTAATGGATGAGCATTCTTCTTATGTTACAGGGAATTTCATAGCATTAAGAACATTAAATGTCACTTCTTGGTCATGCACCTAAATGGTAAGTTCTTCTTACTAAACATCTATTAATGTTGTGCCCGTAGCAGGGAATGGCTACCCAAGTATGGTTGGGATGTCCTTATCTACTTCATAATCCAAAACAATGAAATGAATCGGGGGTATCAACTTATCCACTTCACTAGTACATCCTCAAATTTTCCCTCTGGATAAGCAAATGATCGATTAGCTAGGTGCAACACTATAGTCATGGGCCTAGCTTAACCCATTCCAAACTTCTTGAAAACTGACATTAGCATTAGATTAATGCTTGCTCCCGAATGCATAGTGTTCTTCCGCTATAGGTGTTTCCAATTACGCACTGGATGGTAACGCCTGGATCTTTAAGTTTTTGAGGTAGCTTATTCTATCGGATAGAACTGCATTTCTTTATTAGAGCTACTGTTTCATATTCTCCCGATCTTCTTTTCTTGGAAAGAATATTGTTCATAAACATCATGTAAGTGGGCATTTATTCAAATCCCATAACTAGAGGAACGTTTAAACGAAGTTGCTTTAGAACATCAAAAAACTTGTTAAATTGTTTATCCTCCTTCTCGCAAATCTTTGAGGAAATGACATTTTTTGTAGGATTGGTTGGGTTGTTTTTTTTTTTTTTTCTCTGCTAGTGGGATTTGCAAGTGATGCTGCAATATTTATCAATTTTTGCAGATTCATCCTCCTTTTGCATTGGACCAATGTTTATTAAACTTTTTGGCTATTTTTCTTTTGCTCTCTCCTGTTCAGCTGTCTGTTCCACTGGGACTGCAATCGTCTTCTTTAATTTCCTCAACTCTTTATTGCTTTTCAACGTGATAGCTGACAATGTTCATTGTCTTCTCGTTTTGGTGCTTTGTATTACTTTGCAGGGTTCTATGTGGTCTGTTGTTGAGGGCATTAGCAAGCTGCTCTGTTTGGTTTTTCATATTTCTCATTGACACAGCTTGCGTCTGAATCACAACAATGTTCCTAGCTATATACCCTTTCAGCAATCCTTCTARTGATTGGAACTACTAATTAGTGATGCCTTTCTATTGATTTCCTTGCTACTAGAATCCTGGTGGTCCGATAGGTCTAGTCTGCTGTACTTATGTTGGTCCTTGATTTACTCCCTGTCCTCCCCAAGAGATAGGTTTTGAATATAAGTTGTTGTTTTTGTTGAAATTCCCCTCGTTGTAGCAAACTGATTTAGGATCTAATGATAGTTATCAAAGGAGTGCCCTTCACCACAGTAAACGTAAGACGCTGATGGTAGGGCATGCATAGATAACTGCAATCTTGTAGAAGTTTGTCCTTTTGGTAGTCCACCATGCATTTTCATAGTTTTCAACATGTTGGATATAGATGCCACTTCAACAACCAATGTTTTACAAGATCGACTTCATGAACTTCAGCCACTTTCTTCATGGGTCCTGGTGTTGCTTTGAGGCCATTGAAAATCATTGCTTGCTATTCTCTCAAGAATGTCATAAGTATCGTTGTAAGATTTATCCAAAGTGCTCCGTTAGCTGATGCTTCGATGACATGTGGTATTATGGACTCAATCTATTGTAGAAAGTTTCAATTTGTATCCAGTGAGGAATTCCATGGTAAGGATCTTTTTTGAGAAGCTCTTTAAAATGTTCCCAAGTTTCAAAGAAATTCTTATCACTGCATTGCTGGAAGGCAATAATGTTATACCTCAACTTAGCATTCTTGAAGGGAGGAAAGTATTTGAATAGGAACTTTCTAGCTAAGTCATTCCATGATGTCATAGAATTAGGTGGCAATGTACGAAACCAATCCCTAGCTCAATATCATATTGAATATGGAAATAGCTTAATCCTCAAAGCTTCTTTGCTGACTCCTTGGAGCACAATAAGTTGCTAACATCCATGCCACTCAATTTCCTACTAACTGCAACATCTAAAACATTATCGGCTTTAATTCAAAATGATGAGCTTCAATCACTGGCTGGACAATGCCTAGATTTAGATCTTCCAGCATAGGAATTACACAGTCCCTAATTCCTCTGTTTCTATCATCTATTATTATTAGAGCATTAGCTCTGGCAAGTATGTTCTCAGGTGCAATATCAGGTASGTTTCTGTGTTCTAATCCAGCCATCTTCTTCTTTCTTCTTCTTGCATTGGCATGTATTGCTCAAAATGTTCTTTATAGTATAGGATCAAAAGGAAACGTGATAGCCTCCTCGGACATTCACGAGGAAAAATAGTCTGTTAAGAACATAATTCATGAGATTAAGAATAGAGGTTGGAAATATAAATATAAAGCAATAGAAATATTAGTCACTAATTAAATAACTCATTGATCATGGGCAATTATGCCAAAAACTTGATAGTCAAGATCGCGATTAGGAAATTAATCACAAGTATACGTGATCTACAAGTAATAAAGAGTGAGTAAACATTGTTTCCATGAGGATTGATTATCTATGCTTASTAAAAAAAAATATCTTAATAAAAATTCACTCTGTGGTTTAATTGTCATTCGATTAATTTCAAGGATTGAAACTGAAATTATGCTAAAATAATGTAATTGATTGCAACAGCAAAGTCATGCAAATAAGTATCAAGGGTCTTAAGGTAGTGGAGATTATAGAGTCCCCTAAGCACTGATAGCTCAAAAATAACTCTATAATGCTCTAGCATTCCTATAATAGCATTACTGCAATAGCAAAGTATATCATCAATCATTCAAATTGAGACCAAATAATATCTTAACTTTCAAGTCTATTGGATATTATCCTAATATTACTAAGTTATCTATCCTCCTAGGCAATCCATTTTACTACCAAAATGCCTTAGAACCTAGTCTCATTAGTTTTATGAGCTAACCATATATTCCTATAGCAATCATAAATAGGAACCTAATACTCACATTTACTGTAACACCCCGAATTTTACTTTTATGAATATTTATTTAATCTCATGAGATTGTGCCAATTAGGGTTGGACATTTTATATGTGGTAAATATTTTTTTAAATCGTATGTTTAATAGGTGCGAAAATATTGTCCGTGTCGAATAAGAATTATCGTTAATTAAAAGCTCGACTCGTGGGCCTACTTATTTGTTAGTCAGAAGTTGGGCTTTTACTGAAGGAAAGCCCGTTATATTAAAATTACGGATTTTAGGTTAGATTTGGATAGGAAGGCCC
>MEJB01000087.1:1253930-1306868 GCA_001752375.1 Rhazya stricta
CACCGATGCAACCAACAGAGACTACGCGAACCCCAACTACTTAATCTCGAGAACGACCATCCCCTGGACTCATTCAATGAAAGACGTCAAGGATGCCAAACCCTAACGACTTATACTAAAAAATCACCAACTTGTTATACTCTAGATCCAAACCTATATCCACCTCTCTAGAAAATGAATTGATGGAGCAATAGTATAAGTTCTAGTTGGAACAAACTATAGTCTATTTGTCCGATTTACAGGAGAGATTCGATGGGAGAATATGTAAGCTATATATAAAAAGACATGATTACCCGAGCTAAGGAATTGAAATTGTAACCTTAAAAAGACATGATAATTGGTAATGTAGGAACTAAGAATGGATTAATAATTAATAAAGGATATTCTTAAATTAAATACATAATACTTAAGTTGGGACGATCAAACTAAGTAGACTCTCTTTGTGTAATCAACTAGGTCATTTCGAGGGCTTACGATAAGACGATTGAAGAAGTCCACTTTCTAACTGAAGTAAGAACCTATTTACGTACAGGACTCCATGTAAGTAATCATCTCATCTCATTAACATATGTGTGTGATTGTTATTTAATCTGAGATTTATATAAGTAATCCTCACAGCTCATTTATGTTATGAATGAATATAATTGAATTGTYTTGGTTGCTCRAATATATTATGAATGGGATTGTATGATGATGTGTGTATAATTGTGTGGAATGTTAATGTGTTTATATCATGTAGTACTTTTATGTCAAAATGATATGCTATTATATTTCATATTTTGTTCTATTTGTTGAATGTTATATTATGCAAGGTGATATGCATTTCATGTCATGAGCATGTAGTTAGAATTTTACATAACATTTGGCATGAGCCTTTCACACACTTAGAAGGTGAAGGGTTTAGGAAATGGAATTTTAAAGGAAAATGTATAGTTTGAAAATGCAAAATTTTTGAAAAGGGTGTAAACCTAGCCACGAAGGATGTGAGTGGGAAATGGGGTATGGGGGAYCGGCGCACCCGAACCGACCCTCTGGGAGGGAGGTAATGATTCACCTCTGGGAGGTGAAGAGAAAAAGGAAAAGTAAATGAAGAGAATGTAATCGAGTTCCAAAGAACAAATGGCCCACTGCAGCCTAATGGCTAGGCGTTACACTCTAGTGAGCTCACGAATGAAAGGAAATGGAAAGTTTTTACTGTAAGTGAATTTTGAAGGGAATGGTTTGTAAAGAAATTTGGAAAGGGAATGTTTTGAAAAGTTTTTCACTTAAAAGGCGAAACTTTAAAATTTCATGACATGTATGACATGTTCATGCATTCATGCATGAGGTTACTTATTGGGCTTTTTAGCTCATTCCTTTTCTTATGTTTCATTTCAGATGATGTGTAACCAGATGGGGCGAGGAGGTCGCTTGTGGGCGAGCTATGATACTCGAGAACTAGTTTTCAAGTTGATTTATGTAATAATATATATTATTTTTGAATGATTTAAATTCTTGAAGCTTTTGCTGTCTTCATTTTTAATGGTTTAAAATTGTTGAGACTTCCGCTGCCTTTATTTTCGAATGAATGTTGAGTTTTAAATGATAGTTAATTAACTGCGAGAAGAATGACGTAACATTCCCGGGTTAGGATAAAGGTACCTAATCTGGGGGTGTTACATTTATGCAATAGATTCACTACCCTATTGTTTTGGAATCTAAGAACAGTTAAATAATTTATCACATGCGATCAATGAGCAGTCTATAGCATTGCATGAAGTTTGAATCAAATATACTATGCTAATACACTTCTTAACACATCAAGTACCAAGGTTATTAGCATTGCATGAAGTTTGAATCAAATATACTATGCTAATACACTTCTTAACACATCAAGTACCAAGGTTCAACAATAATTTCAAATAAAGTGAATTTAGCTCATGTTTCTAGATGCAAAGACCATTACCACTATAGTTTGCAACATGGAATATCAATAAACTAAGAGAAAATAAGAAATATCCTAAAGGTGGTGAGCCTTTTGTTGAAGTTCTTGAATTCTTCCAACTCAACTGGTCTCTTTAGGTAGATTTTCTTCCTTTTAGTTCACCGTTCCATTGTAATCCTCCTCTTGACTTCTATTCAATTCTAGAAATAGAAAAGGATGCTATCCTAATTCCACTCAAAAAGTTTCCTTTTATATGTACAAAAAAACACTTTATGGTTTTTTTACACTTGTCCCCTCCTCCTTGGTTCGCAAGTCTTTTTGCTTTGTGCTTTCTTTTTGCTTTTTCCATCAGGTAGCAGAATCCACCTAGCAATTAATTATTAGCTCAGCCTTCATTTCTCCTTCCTATATTCTTTTCTTCGTGCACCACTGAGCATCATAAATAATAGTTCGTTGCTATAACATTGATATAACATTGATGTTGACCATGCTAACTAATCTTTCACTCTCGTCTAGCAATTAGCAGTAATCATGTTATCACTATACATGATTCAAATTCCTACAAAATTAATCGTTCTTTACTCAGTAAATGCCTATAAAAATAGAAATTTAGCATAGTCACATCAACTGATCACCAAAATGAATTTCTAACAATAATTACATTCAAGATGATAGAATCAAACATTATAGCAAGAAAAAGGGGAGGGATTACATAAGATATCAGCCTTAAAAACAGTGGGTTTGCACCCAGGTCACTTATCCTTCTTCTTATTGTGCAATTGGGAATTTAAAAGTAAATAAGATGCCCAATGCTAATGTTTTTCCTAGTAAGAATAGAGTAGAGTATGAACATTCTATCTTGGGAGACCGTATGATCGTGTGTGGTAGGAAGAATATGCGACTTAATAAAATGATACCGGATCATAGCTAAAGGTGTAATACCTCGAATAATTTTTAGGCATTTATGGATTTTATGTGCTCTTATTTGTTTGGAAGTTAGTACGATTGTTGTTTGAWTGATTTTTGGTTATTTTATACTTTAATTAATTATATTTGAGTGGTCGTGGTAATTTGGTATTTAACTCATCCTTAGGTAATTTAAGTTGGGCTATTGGAACCTACTTATAGTCTTATTTGTCGGGTTGGATTGGTTGTATTAAGGTGGCCCCAAAAAGATTAAGAGTGAAATGGATCAAGGATGGGTTTAGCTTGGCTGATGACCCGTAGATACACCACCCTCAACCAACAACCTAAAATTAGTGTTACGTTAGAAACTAGCCATGTTAACCCTGTTTTCCACTTTACAAAGCTACGGAAGAAGGAAAGCAAGCTAGGAAGGGAAAAATTGCCTTGGACAACCTTGAGAATGTTGGAAACTGGAATCATCGTGGCTAGAGCTAAGCTGATAACAGTAGATAATATTCCTATTTTGACCCATATTTTTGCTCAATTTTAATTAGTTCCTCATGATTTTATGCACTTAATCATGGCTTGTGACCTCAATTCTACTATCTCTTTTGATAATATATTTAAGAATGCAAATGTAAATATTTTGAACCTAAAAAGCTTGATCTTTAAGGAAGTTTTGTAGGATAATGAAAATGCTACAACATTCATAATTCTAAGGAACGGGTTTGAAACGCATCTTCCAACAGAGCAGAACAAATGCCTTGCATTTAATGTAGAATCTGATAAAGGGAGTTGTGTGCGTTAACTTCTGAACTTTACCGAGGAATGGACCAAACAAGGAAAAAGTATTGAGGACCACATTATCCAAAATATACACTATGAGACGAATGTTCGCTAAGCCAACACTGAATTGTCAGCAAGAAATCCTATAGCAATTTTAAACTCAACTATATTTCAAGCTCTATAATAGGAACATGACTTCAAGAAGAGAAAAGTTAGTTTAGTTTTAGAAATCAGTTCTCCAGAATATACTTTAGGGTTCTCTTTGACAGAAGGAACCACCTTAGCTAAGCTTAATTTTAGTTGTAATTTAGAGTTGAAGGGATGAAAGTCACCTATCTCATAGTGTAAACTTTCTTCATTTCTATTCAAAATATTTCTTACGTTTTAATACAAGTAGTTCTAAGTTTTGGCAAAGTAGTAATGGTTCTTCGCGATTTCTAAGTCTTTCTGTCTTCTAGAATGCTATGTTTTTATCACCTCAATCAAGGGTCAAAAGCTTGACAAAGCTAACTACCCAAGATTAAGGTTGTTTAAATTTATATCAAGTGCAAACCCTTGAGATATTAAGGGAATTCGACTAAGTTTTAGGATGTCATAAGCTCAACCTAACCACTTTTGGGACTCAATATTAATAGAGAAAGTAACTAAGTATCACGATCATCAATATATGATTTTCTCTACTAAGTGAAATTTGCAAAAGAGTTGTTAAGGTTAAAGGAATAACAATCTCTAAGCCTTCAATGACTTACTGGTACTACATTTTAGTAACCGGCAGAGATAAGGACACTTATCTTACTAGTGAAAGGTCCTAAAGCATTATGGAATTGTTGGGAAGATTACCATAAAAATGCGGTATGGTCTCCCTAAATCTCCTATATATCCATTTCGAATGGCTTCGTGTAAGACATTGCATGAGACTACTCATTGGTGCTATAGCATCTAGAACTGACTCTAACTCCTAATTGTTGCCACTGACTTTTTACAACTTTCTGTCTTATTTTCATTTACATTTGCTTCAATCATTTTACATTTATTTTGCTTGCTTTCAATGATTTACTTTTAAATCATCTCCATTAATTGTCCCCTCTATTGCTACAACATTATTATCACTTTTATATAAAGTTTACACAAATTTTCCTTTCATTTAACTATCCTCATGGGATTGACACTCTATTCACTCTTACAACTTTTGGTCCATGTATACTTGTGCATGTGTTAGTTTAATCGCAAACAGATTAGACCCCAACAAGTTTTTGGTGTCATTGTAAAGGTAGGAAAGAATGAAGCCAAATTTTCTAAACTTTCTTTCTTTAACATTTGTTAATCTTTTTCTGATATCATTTACTATTGGGAATGCTAGTTTATGAGAACTGGAGCAAAAGCCAAATCATAAATTCTTGAAGCATCTGTCCTTGGCAAGGACCGTGAGAAAATCATCAAAAAAGGAATAAAAAAGTTAAGGGAAAGCACAACAAATAAATGGTGCAGAACAGCACAATAATAACCTACCATGGGTTAATGTTGCATCATTGCCGGATGATAGAAACCGTACTATACGAGAATATGCTATACTAGTTTTACACGATCTAAATCCAGGCATTGTAAGACCTGAAATTCAAGCTCATTAATTTGAACCTAAACCTGTTAGGTTCCAAATGCTACAGGCGGTTGGACAATCTAGTAGAATGGTCATTGAAGACCCTCATTTGCATCTAAGATTTGTTCATGGAAGTGAATGACACCTTCCAACTTCAAGGAATCTCCAAAAAAGCACTAAGAATGAAATTGTTCCCTTTTTCCTTGAGAGATAGAGCAAGGGAATAGCTAAACTTTTGCCTCCAAATTCTGCAACAGCTTAGACTGATTGGCAGAAAACTTTTGATGAAATAATTTTCACCAACAAAAAATGCAAAGCTAAGAAATGAGATCACTTCGTTCTAGCAACTTGGTTACGAAACCTTGTACGAAGCAAGGGAAAGATTCAAGAAATTCCTTAAAAAATATGCCCACACCATGGCATCCAACACTGGATTCAAAATTGAGACCTTTTATAATGGACTCAATGCTCAAACAAGAATAATGGTTAATGCTTCAACAAATGAAACATTATTGTCAAAATTATACAATGAGGTATTCAATATAGTTCAGACATAGAAAGCAACAGCTACCAATGGACAACAACTAGAATGGCAACAAAAAAGAGAGTCCAAAGAGTCCATGAAGTTGATGTTGTCACTGCACTCTCAGCAGAAGTAGAATATTTGAGTGATATTGCTTAAATTAATATTGCTTAAAATTAGTATTGCTTATAAGTAATATGATATTTATAATCCATCCATGGGGTGAGTTCCATTTGGTTCTCTTTGGGATGATAAATGACTTACTTAACTCAGTGGTTAGAGTGTTACTTTCATATGACAAGAGTCATTGGTTGAAATCCAATAGTAGGTAGAACTTATTAGATACCATCAACTGCAGTATCTAATAAGTTTTTGAACCATCCTCTTTTTTTATTGATATTGATTTTGTATCTTTGCTATTTCATTTTATCTAATTAGATTTTACTTGATTGTATTTGATTTTATTCACTCGACAGAATCAATTTAACTTGAATTATTGAAAAGAATCTGGTAGAGTTTCTAAGACCATGTCAATCTGGCTCTCAAGATCGATCATCACTCCTAGGACTTCAGCTTCCTCGAAGTAGGCAATCATCTTAAGCAAGTGCTCTCGAACCGATGCCCCCTTAGCCATCCTAGTGTTCATGATTGCCCTTAGAGCTTCCTACCTTCCGAGCTAGCTCTTGTTAGCATACATGGTTCGCAATGACAAATCTATGTCATATGCAGTTGATATTTGCTTATGCTTTTACTTAAGCACACTGGACATGGAACCCAACATATAGCATCGAGCCATTTCATCGACTCTCTTCCAGTCTGCCTCAACCTCGGGTTCTTGTTCTGTGGATTCCTCCCTATTCTCGGGATAGGGGTCGGTGAGAACATACTTGTACCYTTCGGCAGTGAGTACTATGTTCAAGTTCCTCTTCCAGTCCACATAATTAGCCCGAGTGAATTTATGCTCCATGAGAATAATACTCAGGGGACTGAAAGAACCTCTACCAGACATTTCTGAAAAATGCGAATAATGTAATTTTAGTTTTTCATTACATAACAAACAAAGATTGCACATGAGCTCATATTATATCATGATAATAGATTATCCTATAACTATTATCAAAAATATGTTATTTAGCTCTTAGATGACTGACAAAGCTTCTATAGGAAGAACATCAATTTGTTAAGTTAAGTGCATAACCACCACGAACTAAACTGCCGTAATAGAAAATGATCCAACGAATAGTTCCATTTAGAGGCCGGCTAATGTGGGTGAAAACCCATCGATTTTAATTATGTGTACATTTTCACCCTTTTTAATATGATGAAGTACTACTTTGTACTATTTTACCTTGAACATTGCTTAAATTCAATCAAGTGACTTTATTTATGTAATATTGTGAAATTATACAATTCATGTGTTATTATCAAAGTAAAATGCCCTATTTTATAGGAAAAATAATTCTATAAATGAAATAAAAGATTACTTGATGAAAAAGTAAGATTTATTCAGTGTTGTAGAAATGTGATGTACCAACATTGAAAACTGAATAGGAACTACACGGTAACCCAGAAACCAAATGAGAGAATTGATCCTGTCAAAATTTGAGAAGTCCTAGGAGCCTTAATTTAAGGGAATCTTCTCGGGAGAAAAGGCATAAAATAGGAGACAAAAAGTCGTACTGCAAGTGGATCCTTAGTCCACTAAAACATTGATAAGTGGATTGTTTATTACAACTTTATGCCAATCTTCTCAAGGAAGCTTCATATGACAAAAAGAGAAGGAAAGAGAATGGAGACAAGATTCAGCCAACACAAAATACATGCGAGAGAAAAGAAGGCTAAAAAAGAGGAGAGAGAAAGGGAGCAAAAAGAAGGAAGCTTAGAAGAAGAAGAAGAATAACTGAAAGAGTACTTCACCATTGGGCTTCATCAACCTTTTTAGGCTTTGTTTCTCCTTCTCTTAGTGATTATTTTGAGATGCTAAGCTTTCATATTATGTATTTCCTTACATATAAGAGCATGAACTGACTTCTTGGAATATAGAGTTTTGATGAACTAATGTACTCAATGTTTGTTTGAATGATTTGAGCAAGGTTTGCTCTTTATAAATGCTTTACTCAAGGATATCTATTGTTTACATTCACTGTTTTGTGGCCATGAATGGTGTTTGTGTGAGATTCTTGAACTCCGAAAGGTAGTAGAAGAAGTGAAAAACTTGAGTAGATGTGGGTTTGGTTATCTTGATATAAGATTTAATATCTTAGGAATACCATTGAATATTGGAGACATCTATGTTCAACCCATAAAATCATATGGGACATTARCTTTATTTTTGTTTCTTAAGGTAAGTAACTCCAACAGATAGAACAACTTAGTGAAATAGGAACAACGACCAAGAAAGTGAAAGGGTGAGGCCATTTTCTATCTCGATTTACGTTTTACTATAGCTAAACCTTTGCTGCAGCATTTTGCTCAGCAGCCATTGCTGTAGGTGCATTATTGGTGTTTTGACTTCTTGAACATTAGTACATTAGCTTCTTAACTCTAACTCATTTTTGAGCTCTTACTCATCTCGTGTGTGTGATTATTGCATTTGTTTCGAAACCATTATGATTAGATAATTTTAGCTTATTTTACTTTATTTTCATGACAACCAACAACTGTTTGATTTCACCAACAACTGTTTCGAAATCACTTTTGGACCAACAATCCTTGTGGGACGATACTCTTATTCACTCTATATTACTAATGGATTGTGTATACTTACATAAGTGAAACTTCATTGCATATGCAATTCTGTCTATCAAGTTTTTGACACCGTTGCCGGGGATTGTTATGTGCTTGAGTGATATTTTAATTTCTATTGCTTTTATTATTCTTATTCCTATCCTACATTCTTATCTTTACTCTTGTTCTTGACAGTTAATTTTCTCCCATAAATGTCCAAAAAGGACARCACGTATCCATTTGTTCCTGAACTAAATAGAACTTTTCGTTCTAGGAGAAGAAGACCAYGTGCAAGTGCTAGTAAAAAAAGAGAATTGGTTGCAAGAGAACAGGGGAATTCGCCGAGTATAGGCACATAACTCAATGCTGTAGTGAATGCCACAGCAATGGTTGCTAAGCATAATGTTGTAGCAATGGCAGCCAGATTGAATGCAAAAAGAAATGTTGGAGCTCTGGCTAATGATAAAAATAGATCTATAAGGGATTATATAGTACCTATGTTAGATGATCTTCAGCCAAGCACTGTGAAGCCTCTTATTCAGGCTCAGCATTTTGAGTTGAAGCCATTTATGTTTCAGATGCTTTAGATAGTGGGCCAGTTTAGTGGTATGGCTACAGAGGATCCTCATCAGCATATTCATTTATTCTTGGAAGTCAGTGATGCTTTCCAGTTTCAATGGGTCAGTAAGGAATCTCTCAAAGTCAAGCTTTTTCCATATTCATTGAGATGCTAGAGATTGGCTAAACAATATACCTCCCCATTCTATTACTTCATGRAGCAATTTGGTAGGGAAGTTCTTGTTCAAATATTTTCCCCAACTAAGAATGCTAAATTACAGAATGACATTATAGCCTTTCAACAACATGGTGATGAAAATTTTTACGAGGCATAGGAGAGGTTCAAGGAGCTTTTGAGAAAATGTCCATATCATGGATCCTTATTGGATCCAAATAGAGACACTTTAGAATAGATTAAGCCCTCAACATCGCAATGTAGTAGACACYTCAACTAATGGAGCATTACTTGAAGAATCGTGTGATGAAGCTTTTGAAATATTAGAGAGGATAGCTAGTAATAGTTTTCAATGGCTTGCAATGAGAAATACTACTACAGTTCCTACATCAGCATGGAAAGTGGTAGGGATTCACGAGATTGATGCAATATCTTCTCTTGCAACTAAAGTAACATCCATTTCTATGTTGAAGTCTATGCAAGTGCAATCAGGTTTTTCTATGGGACAACAACCTTCTTTGGGGCAATACACTTCTATGCCATCACTTTTATTACCTTCTTGTGTATATTGTGGAGAGGGGCACTCTTTGAGAGTTGTCCTTCTAATCTGGAATCTGTATGCTATGTAGGAGGAGGTTTGACAACAATAAGCCCTATCCCAACACATACAATCCAAGATAGAGAAACCACCCCAACTTTTCATGGGGTGGCCAAGGACGCAACCAGGCACAAGGGCAACAGTTTAGACCTTTTGAATTGCTTAAATTTCAGCAACAAAATCAGCAAAATAAAGGGGTAGCCTAGTGACCAGAATAGCTCTCTTGAAAGACTTCTTAGGAACTTTGGCCAAGAATGCAACAGATATTCAGAGATAAGATTCRGTCATTCAAAGCCACACTATTTCACTTAGGAACTTGGAGAACCAAATAGGATAGTTTGCTAATGCTTTGACCAGTAGACATCATGGTACCCTTGCTAGTGATATAGAAATCCCCAAGAGAGATGGTAAGGGACATTGCAAGGCTATCACTTTGAAGAGTGGTAAGGAGTTGSGTGAACCCCATCATAAGAAGAAAGTTCCAATCGAAGGAGAAGCATTAGAAACTTAAAATGATGTAAAATTATAATTGACATTGGTCCAAGGCAAACCGAATTCAATGTTCTAGCATCACCAATTTATGCAAGAAGTTCTGATGCTACAGTACTACCACCAGAAAGGGAAGAATTGCGACCAATCCACCAAAAGTTGCCATTTCCCCAACGATTTCAGAAAAAGCAAGAAGATAAACAGTTCAACAAGTTTTTAGATGTCTTGAAGCAGCTTCACATTAATATTCTCCTTGTAAAGGCATTTGAGCAAATGCCTAATTATGTGAAGTTCATGAAGGACATCTTAACCAAGAAAAGGAGATTAGGGGAGTATGAGACTATGGCTTTAACTAAGGAGTGTAGTTCTATATTGCAAAACAAATTACATCGGAAGTTAAGAGATTCGAGTAGCTTCACCATCTCGGGTATGATTGGAAGCACTTACAGTAAGAGAGCTTTATGTGATCTTGGTGCTAGCATCAATTTGATGCCTATGTCAGTGTTCAGGAAGATTGGAGTGGGAGAAGTCAGACCGACCACAGTCACTCTTCAGCTAACTAACAGATCTTTTGTCTATCTTGAGGGAAAGATTGAGGATGTCTTGGTAAAAGTTGATAAGTTCATCTTTCTGGTTGACTTCATGATACTTGACTATGACAAGGACAAGGAAGTTTTCGTTATTCTTGGGAGATCATTTTTAGCAACCAGGAGAGCCTTGAACAATATACAAAAAGGAAAGTTGACTATGAGAATACATGAATTACTTCTTTACTTAGATCAACCTAAATAATTAATTAAATATCTAATGGACTTATTTTAAACCCTAAGCCCATTCCTTAATTAATTCTTTACTTRGATAAACCTAAGTAATTAATTAAAGATCTAATGGACTTATGTTATTCTAGCCCAGTAAATATGGACTAACTGAGTAAAATAATGTCTCTCATTAACTCAGTTCATCCTTGAAGCCCAATTTTACAATTAAGTACTTGGGTAATCTTGAGCTACCCARGGGACCAAAAGATAAATTATTCATAGCTACTAAAATGATCAAAATACTCTTACTACATAGTAGTTGTATCTCATCATTTTAAGTGTTTCATTTATCACCATATGGATGCACTAATCCCATGAACAATATTGCATGTGCATAATCTTTGACCTACAGTTAAAATGACGAATATGCCTTTCTGGGTAACACCCATCAAAGAAAGAGGAATAATGTACTAACACCTTCTCAATGACATCTACCATATTTAGATTTCTAGTCCGATATTCCATGACAACCTCGAATGTCCTTACTATAACACCCCCAGATTAGGAACTATCCTAAGCCGAGAGTATTACATTACCTTACTTATAAAACAATCAACTACTGCAGTAAATAAAAGAAGTCTTAATCCTTGTCAAAAGGTTTTATAAAAATTCGACAGAGTTTCCTCTGTAACTTCAATAACTACCCATTTAAACTCAATAATATCCAAAATAATAAATAATGTGTTCCAACAAATCTTTTACCAACCTAACATTTATTCAAACTGAAATTTGTGGAAACCTAAAAGAATTTAAAGCACAAGTAGCTAAACTAAATAAGAAATATCCTAATGATATGCAAAAACCATTCTAGTCAACTAACTATCTTATTCCATAAAATTTATTTAAAATATGCTGCAGGGTATCATGGCTTGCCCACAAGCAACCTCCACGCACCATCTAGCTACACATTACCTGAAATGTAGAATGAGGGAAATGGAATGAGCTATAAAGCTCAATAAGCAAATCTCATGCATGAATGCATGAATAATGCCCTACAAGTCATAAATTATAAAATTTCACTTTCTCATTTAAATACTTTCTAAACATTTCCATTTCATAACCTTTTCATAAAAACTTTCCTTTCAAAGTATAAGAACTTTGTAAAACCTTTCATTTCATTACAGTCGTGAGCTCACTGAGTGTAACGCCTAGCCATTAAGCTCTGCAGTAGGCCATTATTCTTTGGAACCCGATTATATTTCTACCCGTAGAACCACAAAGCGGTTAACATTACATTACTTTTCCTTTCATCTTTTCACCTCCAAGGAGGTGAACATTACATTTCCCTACCTTCCAAGAGGGTCGGGTCGGGTGCACTGGTCCCCCACGCCCTATTTCCCACTCACATCTTTCATGGCTAGGTTTACACTCCTTTCCAAAAATCTTAACACTTTCCTGAACATGTTACATTTATAAAATTCATTTCCTTTCAAAATTCATTTCCCAAACCATTTACTTTCTAAATGTATGAATGGCTCATGCCAGGAATGATGTAGAATACTATAACTACATGCCCATAACATGAAATGCATGCAACTGTATTTAAATAACATTCAACATAATAACGTTACAAGATATGAACCATGTGAAAACATTCCACACAATCAACACATTTCATAACACAATCCCATACGGCCACCACATACACACAACGAAAGAGATAGGTGGGTATGAAGATTCACTTGCATAAAATCTCATATACAACACATTAAATTTACCTAAAAGAATTTAGATACATCAATTCATATGCATTAGTGAAATGAGAGAATTTACTTACCTAGAGTCCTTTACGTTAAAGGGTTCTTATTTAAATTGCGAAGTGAAATCCCTCGACTGTTCTCAACGTCAACGCGTTCAAAAACTACCTAATATGATTAAAAAGGGAAAGTCCATTTAGTACGATTGTCTAAGCTTAGATATTAAATGTCCATTCCATGAATGTCATTTGCCAATTTTTTTTATTTCATACTTAATTCCCACACCACCAATTATCATGTTCTTAAAGGTGCGATTTAACTCCTTAGCTCGGTATTAAACCTAATCTATGTTCTCCCACCAATTCACTTTAGGACATAATTATACATAGGTCATAAATTCCAATATCAAATAGTAACGTTTTCACCTTTAAGTCCACAAAATCTAAGTGTTGCGAAAGTAGTGTTGGGCCTCGAGCGTGCACTCAAGCAACGCGCGCCATAGCCCTGGTCACGCACAGGGCCTGGTCGCCTAGGTGTCTGGGCACCGGGGTGTCTTGGAGCCGGGTGCCTAGTTGCTGAGCGTTTGGCGCTTGGGCACCTGCTGTTCTGGAAGTTGGCAAACAGCCAGCAAGGGCCCAGTTTYTGACGAATTCCCGAGGACAAGTAGAATAGCAATATCACAAGGTCTGGTCAAACCGATCAGATCGGCTTCTTCTCCTACTAGTCATTGGAGCAACAACACTGGCATGAGCAAAACTTGATCAGTGAGCTTTTGGTCATGTAACGGCAAGCAAATCCGAGTGAGACGAGTTTTGGCCGGTGAGATGAAGAAAGTAGCGACAGCAAGCTGAGGACCCAACCTCCATGCTAGTGCTAGTTTCTGTGACAAGCAAGGATTCGATCGAGCAGAGAAGAAGAAACAATAACCGATCTGGGCGAGTGACGCTAGCAGAGGTGCGGCAGTGATTCGCAGCTCTAATGAGATTGGGCAATGGGCAACAACAGCGCGATAGGCAAAGGGAATCGACGACGAATCTAGGAGACCGCAAATAGTCCAAATCTGGACGATCTCCGGCTGGATACGAGGATCCTCCTTGCCAAAGATTCACGAGCTGGCTGAGCGGCATACAATGATGGATCTAGATTGGTGCTGTGAACACAAGAGCTGCCGTGAGGAGAGACAACAACATCTCCAAATCAAGGCGGTTCAGACTGAGCAGCGGCGGTGAATTGATGGCGCGATGGGGCAATCGCTACAACCAATCTCGTTGAGCAACTATTGACCAGACCACGATCAGTTACAATATCGACAGAGGAATGAAGAGACGGTGCGTAYAGYAGGGAGGGCGGCAGCGACAGTGTAGGGCGGCGGTAGGGTTTGGGGAGAAAGAAGAAGAAAGTTTAGGGTTTCTTTCCCCCTCTTTTTTTTTAATATTTCTCTCTTTTTTTGTTTTTTCTTTTTTAACTTGGGCCGTAACCTAAATCCTTCGGGCCATCCCATCTATAACTAAACCAATCCTTTAAATTAAATTCAACGGGCCTCTCTTTCAATAAGAGTCTAGCTTCTGACTGAGAAATGAATAGGCCCACAAGTCGAGCCTCTAACCCACCAAGGACCCTCATTCGATTAACACAAAATTACATACTTATTGAACATACAATAAAATAATAACCASATGGAAAATTATCCAACCCTAGTTGGCACACAAATTCATAAGATCAAATAAAATTCATAAAAGTAAAATACCTGGTATTACACTTACTCATCACTGGGAGCCCAAAAGTAAACATTCTAAAGTTACATTCCTAGTGCCCTAGATCATTTGATAATCCATTGAACAATCACGAGGGGTTAATTAAATCTTCACAAAGTGAAGCACATAAACTGTCTTCAACGAGGCTGTCTTAGTTAATTAGATACTATATTCCAAAGTACGAGGTTATTGCTACTACAAAAAGATCTCACCTATTGTATATAAAAGAACATAGCTCTAGGCTTACCAGACCACCAACTAGCACTTAAGTACTAAGATATTCATCCACACAGTAGCGGTGATATTCTAGTTTCTATAAGGAGAGTACTTTAACAGAATCCAATATCACATATCCTACTCTACGTATATCAAATATATTTATACAATTGGAGTAAACGGACTGTCCACTAACTAAGGCAAGTCATTCACCATTAGAATCCATTGCACAATAATCTTATCATGATAGAATGCCCATATAACACCCCGGATTTTACTTTTATAAAATTTTTATTGATCTCGTGAAATTGTGTGCCGACTAGGGTTGGACATTTTATATGCGATTAATATTTTTAAATCGTACATTTAATAGGTGCGAAAATATTGTCTGTGTCGAATAAGAGTTATCGTTAGTTAAAGGCTCGACTCATGAGCCTATTTATTTGTTAGTCAAAAGTTAAGCTTTTTATCGAAAGGAAGCCCATTATATTAAATTTACGAATTTTGGGTTAAATTTGGATGGGAAGGCCCGAAGGATTCGGGTTACGGCCCAAAATATTAAAAAAAGGAAAAGAAAAGAAAAGAAAATATATAAGAAAATAAAAAGAAAGAAAAAGAAAAGAAAAGAAAAAGACAAACCTTATAGAAACCCTTCATCTTCTACCGTAAGCCATCGCCGCCGCCGCCGCCCACTTCCAGGAAGCCCTACCAGCCTCCTTCTTTCTCTCTTCTGGCCGTCGCCATCTGGGACTACCGCTGCCTCTTTCTCCCTCTACCGACCGCTCGCCTCTTCACATCTCTGCTCGTTGTTGCACGCCACCCTCGTGGTTGGGCAGGAGTTCTTTTCTGCTCTGATCGCTTGACGAAGCGCGCGACCCTCGTTGCGGTCCAGATCTGCTGGTCCGCAATTGTTGTCTGGTCAGATCGTCCCTTATCTGTGCGACTGGAGCTACTGGTTTCCAGCTTGTCGGCTAGTCATCTCTCCTTGTCTACTGCTCGTCATCACTGCTGGGCATACGGCGGCGAGTCGCGTCAAGCCAAAGGCGGGCAATCCGTGTCCACCGAAACCTTCTATTGCGACACCATCGCCGATGGGCTCTGAACCAGAAGAGATCCCGTCTTCCAAGCCATCAACAAGGCCGAGTTTGTTTGCTGAGACACCATCTTCGGTTCTAGCCGAATGGATTCTCCATGCTAAACAGTCGCCTCGGCTCGCCGACTCTCTCTCGTCACCGACCGGACCTTGTGCCGACGCTATTCTGCTTGCCGATGCGGTTCTGCTTGCCGCCGCAGTTCGCCAAAAGTCGACCAGAAACATTGCCGGTGTTGTTTGGCCAGGGACAGGGCCCGATATTCAGCAGTACCAGGCACCAACARACATCAGGCGCCCAATGCCCAACAAGCACAGGCACCCAGCAYGCAACACCCAGGCGCCCAACGCCCGACGCCCAAGCGCATCGATGCTGTTGCGCGCGCCACTTGAGCACACGCTCGAGGACCTTTTGCCATTCCCGAGACATTTGGATATCATGAACTTAAAGGTGAAAACTTTAACACATGATATTGAAATTTTTTGACTTGTACATAATTATGCCCTAAAGTGAATTGATAAGAGAACATAGTTAGATTTATACCCAAGTTAAGAAATTGTAATTGTAACCTTAAAAAGACATGATAATTGATAATGTAGGAACTAAGAATGGATTAATAATTAATAAAGGATATTTTTGGATTAGACACATAATACGTAAATTGGAACGATCGAACTAAGTAGATCCTCCTTTTGTAATCAACTAGGTCATTTCGAGGGCTTACGTTGAGATCGATTGAAGGAGTCCACTTCGCAACTTAAGTAAGAACCCGTTTACGTACAGGACTCTGGGTAAGTAATCCTTACATCTCAATTATGTTACGAATGAATGTAATTGAACTGTTTTGGTTGCTCGAATATGTTGTGTATGGGATTGTATGATGACGTGTGTATCATTTTGTGGAATGTTAATGTGTTCATATCCTGTATTGTCAAATGAAATGTTATCATATTTCTTATTGTGTACTATTTGTCAAATGTTATGTTATATAAGGTTGTATGCATTTCATGTCATGAGCATGTGGTTAGAATTCTACATTCACATTTGGCATGAGCCATTCACACATTTAGAAGGTAAATGGTTTAGGAAATGAAATTTTAAAGGAAAATGTTAAGTTTCGAAAATGCTAAAGTTTTCGAAAGGGAGTGTAAACCTAGTCATGAAGGATGTGAGTGGGAAATGGGGGCGTGGGGGACCGACGCACCCGACCATACTCTCGAGGAGGGCAGGACATGATTCACCTCGGGGAGGTGAAGAATGTAATTGGGTTCCAAATAAGAATGGCCCACTGCAAGCCTAATGGCTAGGCRTTACACTCTAGTGAGCTCACAAACAAATGGAAATGGAAAGTTTTTACTGTAAGTGAATTTTGAAGGGAATGTTTTGTAAAGGAATTTTGAAAAGGGAATGTTTGGAAAGTAGTTTTTATTTAAAGGCAAAAATTTATAATTTCATGACATGTAGGATATGTTCATGCATTCATGCATGAGGTTAGTTACTGGGCTTTTTAGCTCATTYCTTTTACTTATGTTTCATTTCAGATGATATGTAACCAGATGGGGCGAGGAGGTCGCTTGTGGGCGAGCTATGATACCCGAAAATTGGTTTTCGAATCAATTTATGTAATAATATATATTATTTTTGAATGGTTTAAATTGTTGAGACTTCCGCTGTTTTCATTTTTGAATAAATGTCGAGTTTTAAATAGATAGTTGATTATTTGCGAGTGGAATGACGTAACATTCTTGGGTTAGGATAAGGTTCCTAATCTGGGGGTGTTACAACCTAATTCTATCAAAAGGCCAAGAGCCTATTTGTCTTGCAAATTAAGTAGCCATGGTTTATGCCTAACTATGAAGAATGACCTATCACATATACTATTTACTTAATTGCTTGGACTTATGCCAGCTAAATATGCAATTCAATGTATGTACCAAAATGGATTAGATTGAATTATTAGGGCATACTATTCTAACAATCGATCAATTTGGTTGGTTTGTTTGATTCATAACGATAAGGCATGAGCTCTAGCTAGTTAGCCGATGAAAGGCTATCAAATTCATAGGTCCTCTTTCTTTTAGGGTGGGTTCTTAAATTAGCTAAAGAAAGCCCTTAATCGAGTGCTTATGCATACGTAAGCTTTGGGAAAAGAGGAAAATGCTAAGAATGATAAGTAAACAAGATTTTTTATTGAGAAAATGATGGTAAACATGCTGAATTGAACAAAGCTAGCTAAAATAATCTCTAGTCCCTAAATCAAAGCAAGGCATAAGTTTATAAAAAGTTATGTAGAAAGTTGTAAATATGTTGGAAAGCTTACTAAGTTGTGTAAAAGCTAATCTAAACAAGCTTTGAATCCATGAGGATGGAGTAAAGTAAGCTTAAATTGATGAATTGAAGTTGAATTTGATTTGATTTTTTTTGTGGGATGTTCGAATTACCTTTCTTTTTTTTTTTTTTTTTATCTTCTTCATTTTTATTCTTAGCCAAGAAGCCTTTGTTTCTTGCTATAAAGTCTGATGAAGCCACTTAGCCACTTCCCTGGCCTGAGATATTGGTTGGAATATAGACTTAACTCTTCTTATCTTGACTGATCGGTAGGCTTGGTTGATTTGCACCAAATAAATAGGCACAAATATAGGAATTTTGTTAGATACCTTCTGTTCAGGAACCTTGTTTACCATTCATTGTCTAATGCTCAGTGTATTTGGTGGGACTTCTGTCGATGAATCTCTAAATCACCTGTTGCTAGCCATTGGTACCCTTAGCTATTCATCTGAGGCTGGCAGATCCAAGAGGTGTTTCCATTGGCCTACATACCCCTTAGCCATTATTGTCAGTCGAAATTTTCATTGTCAATAGTTATTGATCTACCAAAATATGATGACCATGAACTACCTAATCCAACATCACCAACAATGGAAAACGTTTCCAATAGAAATAAAACTACCCAACACGACAAGGAGATAAGAAAAATAACCACCAACAGTGGGGATTTTGAAGCAAATTCAGAATAATTCTAATGCTACACTCTTGACATTGATCAAATTTTGCCATATGGAGATCACTATATGAATTGTCAATCCACGTAAGATCAATGTTTAATGAACGGAAAGTGAAACTAAAAAATCACCTCCAATGCATTATGTCAACATCTCTTGGTCTTGCATATATGACATTTATTTTCTTTAAATAAAGTAATATATAAAATAAGCTTTTAAACTCTAAAGTTTTCTTCAATTGCTGAGCCAACATGTTAGACAAGCTTGCTGGAACCAAGCAATGGGATTAACACTGTTAACATTTATTTTTTCCATATCACTATAATATGGCTTAAAACATTATGCATCAGAGATAAAATTATTGAGACACTGCCTATTCTATGACGTGGCAGACTCTTGATAATGTTAATAGTGTTGCATTATAGATGCTTTCAGCATAGCAAAATATTGGGAGAAGAGGAATACAGTAAACCATCAAAATTCAATACATTTTTCCAACCTTTGAAATCCCAAAGGATCCAAATCAGTAATCCACGAGCTTTCTTGAAGGACTTGGTGAAGAAATCATCAAAATTGTTCCACTAGTCTCAATTGGCATGCTTTTGATTGTGATTTTTGTATCACTACTGAAGAATGTGCTTCTCATGTCCATCAATTGCAACTATAGCAACTACAGCTTACATTGAGAATAGTTAAGACTCTATTTGGGACAAATTAGAAGGTGTCATTTTGAATTCACTTGTCTTTGTTGTTCTTTCACTATAGCGACCTTTTATTGATGCTATTATTCTACCTTAGATGCACTAAGTTCTTGAGATACTACATGGGTTTCTTGATTTTCTTGTTTGAACTCAACGACTGCAACTACTAGTCTTCTAGATCCATATGAGGCACCATGGTGTGGGAGGAGATTGGTCAAGTACATTCCAAAAGAAATGTTGAGAACATACTTTAATCGATTTGGATGGCTGATGTAATACCCGGGATATTACTTCTTATGAATTTTGTATGATCGTATGAACTATGTACCAACTAGGTTGGATAATTTTCTATGTGGTTATTATTTAATTGTACGTTTAATAAGTATGGAATTATCTTGTTAATCGAATTAGGGTTTTTGGTTAGTTAGTGGCTCGACTTGTTAGGCTTATTCGTTTCTTATTCCGAAACCAGGTTTTTACCGAAAGGAAAGCTCGTAAAATTTAATTTATTGGACTAGATTGGCTATGAAACTCTAAGCCTTTCTTCTTCCTCTCCTATATGCCGCCGCTGCCACCTCTCTTCTCACCATCTTCTTTTCCCTCCCTCCTCGCCGTCTTCCCTCTTTCTTCTCTCCGGCAGCCGCTACTTTTCTTCCTCTCTCTTCTTCCTCCTGCCCGATGCAGCTTCGCTATCGAAAATCCAGAGCTGCCGCGTAGATCTGGATCTTCCCTCATGATGCTTCTGCCTGGGGGTGTTACATTGCCGCCAAGAGTGCTGTCATCACCAGGTTTATCGTTGACCTTATCCGGTTCGCTATTGGTCATCAGTTCATGCAAGGTATTCCCAGCTCGTCGATTCCTACCATCGTTGGTCGCCACAATTGGACTGCTGCATGCCGCTTCCCCTTTGCCCAGATCCAAGCTTGCCTCGTCCAGATCTAGTGCGTTGATCAGGTTTGGACTTGCTGAACCGAAGTCTAGTGGTGGAGACCCTTCAGCCGTCCACTTCTCCCTCGCGGTGCGCTTGCCGTTGTCGTGACCGGTGCTATCGGACGTCGATATTTGTCAGTAGTCAGCTGAGTCCGACCAAGAGCAGGAGTCTTGACCGAGCACCTTGACGCCCAGGTGACCGAGAGCCCAGATGCCCAGGTGACCAGGCACCGTGCACGACCAGGGCTGTTGCACTCACGCTGCCTGAGCGCATGCTCGGGGCGAAACGCCACTTCCRCGACACTTAAAGTTTGTCGTTTTAAAGGTGAAAATGTTGTTATTCGATTTTAGAATTTAATGACTTATGTAATTATGCTCTGTAGTGAAATTGTGAGAGAACATAGATTAGATTTAATATCCGATCTAAAAATGAGTTTAAATTGTATAAATAATGTGTTTTGACTTAGAAATGTATTGTTTTTTATATTACCATTATTAATTGTTGAGAGGGGTAAAAAGCTATGAAGTAAGTTGTACCTTTAAGAATGTGATAGTTTGGCGATGTGGGAATTAAGTACGAGTTAAAATTGGCAAATAACATTCATGGAATAAGCATTAAATGTTTTAAGCTTGGACAATCATATTAAATGAATTTTCTTTTTGTAATCATAATTAGGTCATTTTCGAGCACATTGACGTTAAGAGCGGTCGAGGGACTCTGCTTTGCAATTTAAATAGAATTTTTACATTAAGGACTCCAAATAAGTAAATCTCCATACCCACCTACTTATTCCGTTGCGTGTTATGTGATGATTATAGTGGACTGTGCTATAGAATGTGTTATAATTGTATTGAATTATTTCATGTAATATAATTTGTACTGTTATTATGTTGAACGGTGTTTAAATATGGATTTATGTAGTTCATGTCATGGGCATGTAGTTATAGTATTCTACATCATTTTGGCATGTGCAATTCGTACATTTAGAAAGAGAATGTTTTAGGAAATAAAATTTGAAAGGAAATAAAATTTTATAAACGAATCATTATCAGGAAAATGTTATGATTTTGGAAAGGAGTATAAACCTAGCCATGAAAGATGTGAGTGGCAAATGGGGCATGGGAGACCGACGCATCTAACCCAACCCTCTTATAGGGTAGGGAGATAAGTAACATTCACCTCTTGGGAGGTGAAAAGATGAAGGGAAAAGTTAAGTGATGTTAACCGTTATGCAATTCTATCGATAGAAAATGTGATCGAGTTTCAAAGAATAATGGCCACTGCAAGCTTAATGGCTAGGCGTGAGCTCATGACTTTAATGAAATGGAAAAGTTTTAAAAAGTTCTTATATTTTGAAATGGAAGTTTTGTGGAAGTATTTAGAATACTGAGGAAGTGAACTATAAATTCATAATATATAATGCATTTCACATACATTCGTGCATGGAATTTGCTTATTGAGCTTTATAGCTCATTCTATTTCCTTCATTCTATATTTCAGGTGATGTATAGCCAGATGGTGCGTGGAGGTCATTGTGGGCAAGACTTGATACTCCGAAGCATTATTTAAATAAATTTGAGTGAATAAGATAAATAATTGATTAGAGAGTTTTATATATTGTTTAAGATATTTCTTTATTGATTTAACTATTCGTGCTTTAAATTCTTTCAAGTTCCGAAAATTTCAATTTTGCTAAATGTTAAGTTAGTAAAAGATTGTTGGAGTACTCTATTTATTTATATTGGACGTCTATTGGGTTAGAATGCATGCCGTTTACGAGTATTGAAAATGTTTGAGAACCTAAATATTGTATGCAAGAGGTAGTTGTTGAAATTACAGAGGAAACTCTGCTGAAAGTTTTATAAAACTTTTTAGACAAGTATTCAGATCTCTTTTGTTTCCTAGAGTAGTTAATATGATTATGAGTAAGGTCAGTAATACCCTCAGCTTAGGATAGTTCCTAATATGGGGGTGTTACAGCTGAAAATACACGAGTCAATGAGAGTACCAAGATGACCTTTCAATTTAAAAGGAACAATTGATCGAGTAAACAATCGCTAAGTGACAAGAATGATGCCCCATCAAGATGAGTTCCAAGCAACCGGTTACTAGTCGATGTCTAGAATTCCCTACCTTTTTTTCTATCATGCCAAAAAAGATAAGATCAACCGGTAGATCAATCAAAGAAGTGGAGGTTATTCAACTTCAAACATCTTAGTTTCCCCACGATTTACTATAAGTCGAAGGTCACTTCCCTACTACCCACAATTTCAAGACGTGCAGCTAGCATGAAATTAGTGGTTGGAGTGGCCTCATCGAGCCTTCATTAGCAAGAAATTCATATCCTTTGACTAACTGCAAAAGGTGGGAAGAAGAAGGAAATTGGATGATCAACCTCACAAACACATCTATCAAATACAATCTCATCAACTTCATGTGCTTTAATTCTTCAATTCAAAGCTTGTTTACTTAGCTAAATTAGCTTTATTACAGCTTTGTTGAAGATTTTAAACAGTTTAAGCATTGCTTTGGTTAAGATTTGGAGTTCATTTCAACTATAATTGTTTAATTAAAGTTGTTATCCATTCTTATTAGTTCTTCATCTATTTATTGTTCAATTTTAACTTGTAGGCCATACACACTCCTAGTGAGAGCTTTCTTTAATCATCTCAAGGACCCATCCTAAAAGGAAGGTTTTATGCTCTAGCAACCATCATCAACTATCTAACCAAAACTTAAACCTGTTTTGTTGACTCGAGACCCCTAAGTTGCCTAATCGACTAGTACCCGATAGCTTTCATGCATAACCCATATAAGATTTGGCCTTCCATTGGCCGACGCCCATCAACTTAGCACATGTTTTATCCCAACAAAAAGGAAAGTGAATTCTAGAGAGAAATTGTAGTGGAAGGAGAAAATTTTCATTGGTAGTGTAGGAGGTTGATGGAATCTCAAGTATCAAGGTAGCGAGTTGGGTTTGGGTTTGCATTTCCAATATGGAAATGAAAATCATCATCTTCTTCTCTCTCTCTCTTTTTTTTTTTTTTTTTTTTTTTTCTTTTTTGTCTTTTTAACCTAAAATGATACTCCTAAAGTCACTTTCCACCAAAGGAAAAAAAAATAAATGGACACAAATAATTGAGTGATATAAAATTTTTAAAATAGTTTAGAAACTGTTGATACCTGAAAATAGCCGATGTCAATGATGAGGCWGGAAGCAATGGCTTACCAAACAGAGCCACCGTAGATGAAACCCTAGGTTGCAAGTAGCCGAAATGGTTGAAAAGCTCAGTGCTTGACAAAAGTCAGAAAAGAACCATATTATAGATCACCCCATGAGTCCGCTCCTAAGCAAGATTAATTTAAAACCACTTAACAGAAATCAAGAGATGCGGATCAACCGAGTAGCCAATCGAGGCGAACGTGGGTCGAAGAATTGGTGCAGAAAGAGGAAACATGGATAACGGCAGTCGCTTTTCTTAGCCACCAGCTRCCAAGAACGTTGCAAGATGGAGTGTAAAGAAGAAGAGACGAGACAGAGAAGGGACAATCAATCAACCCAACAATCAAGCAAATTATCTTTATTTTTACAAGTTTATCTATGTTTTCATTACTTAGCTAACTTTATGATAAGCTTTCTAGTGTTAATAGATTTTATTTATTTCATTATGTAAGTTTCTTACATGTTTTCTGCATATTTATGAATTTGAAGTCTTATTTGCTTTCATTTATTTGCTTTCTTAGATGTTAATCATTTACAACAAGCATAATCTATTAGCTTATTCAACTTGTCAGCCTTCTCTCGCATTAATTATGTTTTCTTTACTACTTTCTTTAAACTTAGCCTTCATATAATTACTTAATTTACTTAGCTTTATTAGTATTCTGGTTAGCATATACCCTAGCTTAGCTACTCTAGTATAGCTGTAATCTATTTCACATTGGCTAGCATCAATTTCCATTGAGCATAATCTCTTAGCTAGCTTTATCTTATACTTGCATGTCTGCTCACCTTGTTTGTTCCCTAATTGGCTTGTAAAACTCACTTTGCTAATATCTTGTCTATAGCAAACAAGCAACTATTTTTGTGGTTATCTTAGTTGATTTGCACACTTTGTGAGAGTTTACTTAAGCTAACTTAAGAACTCCACATACAAAAAAGAGTTAGCTACAGATCTAGTGAGCGGATCAGACACTAGTCAATTAGGATTCAGACCTCGTTGTGTTGAAAAGCTCAGTACGTCTTAACCAATATAGCCGATTCGACTCGATAATTTTTGCACACCAACATAAAAAAAATGTAAAGAATCAGAAATAATTGAATAACATAATTCATCAATTTTCCAAAAATTAAAAAAAAAACTTATTTTTTCAATTTAAAAGTCACTATATAACTGGTAGGATTGAATCGATAGAAATGTGCTATTTAATCGGATGCAAATGGGGAGAAATTGAAGTTCCCTTTGCATTTGATCATCCTAGTTGGAGTAGCTGTTCATCTTAATGCATTGGTAATCAATAGAAATGTGCTATATAATCTAATCCAGATGGGTAAAAATTGAAGTACTCTTRCATTTMATGATCCTAGTTGAAATAGCTCATCATCTCAATTCATTTTCTACTTAACAATARCACAGGAAAATTAGCCACTGACCACCGTTTTGCCTCTYGGGGTCGAATTTGAGCTCTAGTACTCAAAAATTCCGCAAATGGAGTTCACTAATTTTAAGTGATGGCAACATCTGAGAATTCTTAACAAACTCATACAAAAGAAATTATCAAATAACTATGAGGAAACAAAAATGAGGCTTCTTGTTAATGTAGATCAATTGTTACCATGGAAACAAGTTTACATACAATAAATACACAAGGTTCTCGTTTTTAGAATATAAATGTACCAATTAAAATGAATCCAAACACCGGAAACAAAAGCAGATCTCAAAAAACCGAACAATAATATGTGTTGAAAGAGTGGTTGGAATTGCCATAGACTCTCAACTAGAGAAACATCTACAAGGCAACCAGTTGGACCGATGCATTGTTAGTCTAGATTCTCCTTTTCTCCAGATCAATCAGGGAGGGGTTCATGATTACCCAATTTAGCTAATGGAAATGGATTTTGAAAGCTTAAACCTCCCCAAACTTTAGCATGTTCAGTACTGAGCCTGAAGATTGAAGCAACATATATACATCAGTCATCAGAGCTATAATCACTGGATTCTTGCAATATCGGCACAGCAGCACAACAGAATGACTCCTTATCCTTTACCAGAAGACAGCTTCCATCAGAATTCCATTTTAGATCAGTTACAGCAAAATCTGGTAAAGGAATGCTCACGCAATAAGCTCCTGAAGGCGTCCACATGTACAAGTGGGAGCTTCCGGTACATAAAACCAAGCGTGTGCATGTAGGATCCCAGGTTGCTGCTCGAATGGGTTCCTTCTGAATTAGGATGGCAGCAAGCTCAAGACGGTTCACATCCCATATCCAAAGAACAGTTGGTATGCTGTCATTTCGAGTACATATATATAGGCTGTCACTGCTCCATGACATAAGACCTGTAAAAGAAAGTAAGATGACAGAAAAGAGGATTGAAGAGATTCTTAAAATAAAAATAAGGGATTATAAACCTGATAAAACCATCTTACACAAGCAAACTCAGACTATCCTTTAGAAAGGCTATGATACAACATCAAACTTAAGGGAATAGTTTTCTAGTAGCACTTGGTTCTTTTATTTCATCAAGAGAGAGGAAAAGAACAATCTTATGCTGAAAACATCCAGAAATTCATTCATTTAAAACATTATGAACATCCAAATATGTTCTTAATTTCTTGCGATGAGGAAAACAGAAATTAAGATATGTTTTTACTCAATAATATTAGCAATTTCAACTACTTTTGAGCAAATTCAGACTAAACTTTAAAAAGGTGATGATACAACATCAACGTTTGGGGAATAGCTCTCTAGTGGCACTTGCTTCTTTTATTTCATGGAGAAATAGAGAGAGAGAGAGGAAAAGAACAATCTAATCTTGATAACATCCTGAAATTCATTCATTTAAAACATTATCAACATCAAAAGTACGTTCTTAATTTCTTGACAGGAGGATTACAGAAATCAAGGTAGTTTTGGTGATTTCAACTTCTTTTCCATCATGCAATGAAATTTTATAGTCAAGTAAGCATCCTACCAAATCACATTCATCAAAGGGAATAGAATAGAAATATAATATCTACAAGCATAAAAATGTATTTTAGATTCTGGCTTACCAATTCCATGCTTGGGATTTGGTTTATCTGCAGGAGGCTTCTGGCAAGGTAGAAAAGTTGGCAATTCCATTACATCATACCTAACTTGAATGCGATTTTCAGCAGCACTCTCTGCAGAGCAGAATGGAAAACAAAATAACACCACTACAGCTTTAAAGGAAAGTGCACGTGTTGAATAATACTCAATATACATGTGAAACGCCAGCATCTCAAGTTAACAACTACCTATTTAAATGTAAGTCTTTACTAACAGAAAGACATACCATCCTTCCAGTCATTTTCCATAATTAAAAAAACATATTCCAACATTTAGAAGAATTTCCATCATTTAAGGGCCTAAATTCCTTCTTTTTTAGTGGTACTAAAGGATGCTATTCTGGACAAGACATCTAGAAAACAAAGTCAGTATATAGATAGGATGTGGCAATTTTACAAGGAGATAGTAGTCAAGCAGATTGCACAGCGAATTTATGCAATTAGCTGGCTTATAAGTTTTCCCAAAGGGTAGTTGATATATTTCTTTGAATGCAGATATTGTGGTGGATAATTGTGCTATCTGCAGGAACCATATTATGGATCTCTGTAAGTTTTAATTTCTTTACCTAGTATCGAACTAGTTTCTTTTTTTGTTAAATGTTATTGAAGTCAACTTTTTCTGAAATTAGTTTTTACTTAAAGTAATTTTTATGATGGTGTCTTACTAGGCACTGAGTGTTAAGCTAATCAAGCCAGTGCTATAAGCAAGGAGTGCACAGTTGCTCGCGGTACGTAGCTTTCTGGTTGCAATAACCTACTATTCCATGTTTATGGTTTTATTGAAACTAATGCAATATGTTGTTTAAATGCAAAGAGTTGTGCCATTATTTTCGTTTGAAAAGGTTATTATCATTATTCTTGTTGGGGTTGGGGGAGAGGAGGCGTTGTTTAGTGCAGAAAAGAAACCTTGATGTGGCTGTTCTGCAAGAAGATAATATGAATTCTCCTCCACTAAGAAACAAGGGCTATCAACTGTAAAAATTTACCAAAAATTAAAAATTAAAAAAACATAAGAACTTCATAATTACCAGTATCATGAAGCACAAAATCATCGTCTAGCGATAATTCTGACATATCCAGTTGTAAAGGCTCATCCACCTCCTAAAATTTGAAGACAATAAAAACAACTATAAACAATACAGTATTAAACATCAATATTACCAGCAAGTATTTAAGTACTTCACCTTGAAAACAACTGCACAACAAGGTGTACGTACGGTTGATGGGTGCATAAATTCTGCAAATACCTTCCATGTCAAGTGGTTCAAAACCCGCAACATCTGGTCATAACTTCCTATTGCTAGAAACTGGCTACAAGGGGACCACGTAACAGTTTTTACACCCAATCCACTTTCATATGCTTGATACTTGGAGAGACACCGTCCATCAGGGGAATATATCAATATCTAAGAAAATGAAAACAAATATAAGCAGTATACAASTATAAATTGTCTCTAAAACCAATATGTAAAAATCAAAGTAAAAGAGAAACGAGATGAGAAACAGGGTTCTAGTAATGTTTTATGTTACTTTTTGCTTTCTCGCTGTTGATTTTCATCTTCGAATAAGACAAGGAATCTTAAGTAGTTCATATCTTAAAAGAGTTCAGGCAAACAACTAGAAGCAATACCAACATTGAAGCAGATATAATCATCATGATAAATGGTAAAAGTTTGCAACTGACTTTCATTATAATAAAAAACCCAATGTGTTCTATATTTGTAAATGCAGTCAACAAGGAGATAGGATTACGGATGAAAAGTTGTGCAAAGCTTACTTCCTTCAGAGCTCAGAGCTAGTTTCCCATGTTTTACCCATCCACGTTTTGTTGGAAGGCATGATAATCACAAGATCATTGATTAAGCGAATAAAATTATATTTCTCAAACCAAGATGTTCTAAGAATAGCATGCATAACATGAATTTATCCTATAAATTTGCTTAAGAAGCATTGCTTCCAAATACATGTTCCAATACCAGACTAGTAAATGACTGTACCAATGTCCCCCTCCCCTACAGGACAAGATTCGATTGCATTTTAATTTCCAAAGCCATAAAGCAAGTAAATAAATATAATGGAAATTTGAATTACAAATCTGATTACTTTGCAGTATCTTAACAGTGAAATTATTTAAAACTGATAAGTGTTTACATGAAGATGCTGCAGTGCCTTCAATCATAACAAACACAATAAGAACGAAGTGAAATACCTTGTACTCCAAAGGAGAATCCCATATAACTATAGCACTATCATCAGGTGACCACTGAATATCAGCCAAATCCAATGTGTCAACGGAAAATACACTTATTATTTCCCAAGAATAGCAAGAAAGTAGGTTGACATAATCCTTGCAATCACGCCTCGTGCAAATGGCAGCAAATTTTCCATCTTTTGTGAAGGAGACCCCCTTGGAGCCATGCTTCGGCCATTGGACATGTATGCAAGCAGTGTTCAGTAGCGACCAAACTGTCAGCCGCAGTTGAAAATCAGATGTAGTGAGTATGTGACGACTGTCAGGACTCCACCTTGCATAAGAAATACCAGCAGGTCCTTCATCTATTTTGCACGTCCACTCAGGTTGCTTCAACGACCAAGCTTGTATCATCGGCCTCTTGTGGAGACCACAAAGTATGTATTCAGAATCAAGCGCCCATTCAATGTAAGTTATCTTATCCAAGCATGAGAACAACTGCACAACCTGCATTATCAAGTCACACATTAGATTTAGATCAACCGTGTTCGACTTTCAAAGAAATTCAAGGCAATCCAAGAATACCTAATCACCAATACCGCATTAGCAACAATGAAGATTTTGTGTATGCAGATGAAGCACTACCACAGAGTAACTGGACTAATCATTTTAAAACAAACAATTTTGACTTCATCATATACTCCTAAGCTGCCAAAAAATGAACAAAGCGAACAAATGCGGAGCAGTAGACCTAGCCTTGCTACTGATTGCATGAAAAACGAAAATTAACTGGAAAATGCAAGTCTAGTCGTAATGCATTTTGGGAAAAAAGGTTCCCTCTCTTTTTCTGAACTGAAATTAAAGGGAAAAAGAAAAGGAAAATACAGGGAAAAATACAGCAAACCTTAAGTGTAAGCACATCACGAATCACAAGACGGTAATCCACAGGGAAAGCAAGAAACCGAGCATTGGGAGAGAAAACACATGGCCCAGTTTGCTTGTAAGCTTCCGTGAACTCCATGAATCAAGATCCGAAGACATAAATCTGGATTTTGTTAGCTATAAATTGAAACCGATATTTGTTAGGTAAGCGCCAATTCTTCAATTGCCTCAAGTGTTTGTCTGGATCCGCTAATGAAATAGAAAGAATTTTTCTGAGGTGAAAATGCGAGGATGAGTTTGGGGCGTAGCTAAAGATTCCGAAATTTGAAATGCTCTCCCCTACCAATTCTAGTTCCGGCAAGATTACTGGCAGGGCGGAAAAATCAAGAGAATATAAAGTTTATAATTTAACTAAATATCAAGAGAATTTTTGTAGTTAAATTATAAACTTTATATTTGATATTTTAATTGGATCATATTGTATGTAAAACGAAAAAAATCAATCGCAATAATTTAAAACTAAAATTTTAAAATATCTAGAATTACCCTTAATTTTGTGTGATCTCAAACAATCATATTCTCTTTTAAAAGTTAAAAAAAAAACAAACAAAAAAAAAAAAAAAAAGACGATGAAGAAAAAGATAAAAGAAAGAAAAAAATTAAAGACCCCCAATAACCTACCTCTTTCCTTCTTTCCCCCACAACGAGGGTTATTTCTCAAATTGGTCTCCTATTTTGGAGGCCAATTAGCAAATAACTCTATTTTCTGTTTATCCTCCATCTTTTACAAACACAAATGCACCTCACCTTAAATAAACCTCAACCTTCCCATTTAATCCTCCATTCCTTTTGCACCTCTCTTCCATCTCCACCATTACTCCTTCTCAACCTCCATTCTTGCATCTTTTCAAAATTGGCATGTTGTTAAACCACAAAAAATAATTAACGTACTTTCAATGAATGAAAATTGTGCAATGAAAAGTAATATTGTCTTTTTACAAAATTGGTGAGTCAATTTCTTTCAAATAAAATACAAACAATGGGGTTTAAAAATATTTTCAAACTAACAATTATCTAAAGCAAGTAAAACACAAGAATATCAAGAAATAGCCATAAGAGTATTGAATATATATATATATATATATTAGAAAGATTCAGTTAAAGCCACTAATTACACCTTGATTCTACTTAATCAATCATAGATGCAATAATAACTCGATCACCATAAATAAATTGATTAAAGTTGTCCAAATTCCCGCTAACAATCAATCTCTTCATAGTGATTAAGAGGGCTCATCATGAACCACTCCTATTTTGAAAGACAACCTTAAAAAAACTCTAGGATGTTGGTGTTCCAGTAGCATTAAACTCTAGGAAGACCTAAATTATAACCAACGAACTCAGAAAACTGATTTGTTTTGGTTAAATTTTCTACTCTCATGTCAAGAATTATATGGCATAGGCAGACATAATTCCATCAAGTTACCACTAATTTAAATCTAACAAATAGTTACATATTTGAAGGTGTTTTAATCAAGTAACATATCTAAATTACTGACTAAATTGAATACCCAAACTTCCTAAGAAGTATAGAGTAAAAAAAAAAATGCTTAAAGTAAATTGGGATGATAAAATAATTAGATCTCACGATTGTTCATGAATCAAGGCTTCCTTAGTACTTCAACCGAAATAAAAGAGTTTAGCACATAGTCATGAAGGAAAATGCAAAAGTCTATAAAAGTTTAATGCAGGATGTTGAATTTCCAATACTATCCTATATAAATAGGATTAAGAAACCCACAAATACTAATATATATCAACTACTAAATAAAATATCTAATATCCTAATTTAATAAGGAAATGTATTGTATATTCTTAGAATACTAATTACAGGGGATATATATATCCCCAAAATTCTCCCTAGCTACAAGAGAATCTTCAAAATATTAGATCAGCTTGGATTTAGTTCCCAAAAATCATCCATCTAGTATGTCCACGCGGTAAGTCACGTGCACTTCTAGTTTTGCACAATAGCTTCTTTGTTTTCTTGGAGTGTTCCATATGCCCATGTGCTATCTTAATAGAGCTTCTGGTCGTTTATCATTCAAAATGCACTAAAAATGCCTTATTTTTTCCAACTTATTTTAAAGAGTCCTAGAACGATACTTATTCATAAAATCATATAATTAGAGCAATATACATATCTATATTTCATCTAATACCTCACAAGTATCACACTGAAATGGACTGCATCAACTCCGTTAGGCCTAAATGATGCTTGTCCTCAAGCACTCCCAAAAACTCAATGCAACACATAAAAGAAAAACTTATTACCCTCAAAACTTCCTCAACCATATGTACAATCACAAGTGGACCAAAATACAATAGAAATCACATGTAAGACATAGCACTTGAATCAAAGCAATGTCACATTCCTTATAATCGTCTCAAAGTCAAAACAAACAATTCTCAACCATATTCACAAGGATAAACACTCTCAATCACTCAAAAGCCTATAAGGGCTATAATAATTCAAGTTGACACAAAAGATGGCATTACTATATGTAATACCCCCAGGTTAGGAACTATCCTAAGCTGAGAATATTACATTACATTACTCATAGAACAACCAACTGCTATAGGAAATAAAAGAAGTCTTAACCCTTGTCAAAGATTTTATAAAAATTCGACAGAGTTTCCTTTGAAATTTCAATAACTACCCTCTGCATACATTCAAAAAAAGTTCTCAATATTTTTGAACACCCATTCACAACATATATTCCAACCTAAATAAACATCCAACGTAAAGAGTAATGTGCTCCAACAAATCTTTTGCCAACCCAACAGTTATTTAAACTGAAATTTGAAGAACCAAAAAGAATTTAAAAACACAATCAGCTAAACCAAATAAGAAATAGTCAACTACTATCTTAATCCTTAAAATTTATTTAGAGTATATTTCAGGGTATCTYGGTTTGCCCACAAGCGACCTCCTCGCACCATCTAGCTACACATCATCTAAAATGCAAAATGAGAGAAATGGAATGAGCTATAAAGCCCAATAAGTAAATCTCATGCATGAATGCATAAATATGCCCTACATGTCATGAATTATAAAATTTCACCTTTTCAATGAAAGCTTTCTAAACATTTCCATTTCATAAACTTTCTCATAAAATCCTTCCTTTCAAAATGTATAACTTGTAAAAACCTTTCATTTCTTTACATTCGTGAGCTCACTGAGTGTAACGCCTAGCCATCAAGCTGCACTGGGCCATTTGTTCTATGGAACCCGATTATATTTCTACTGATAGAATCGCAAAGCAGTTAACATGCCTTTACTTTTCCTTTCATCTCTTCACCTCCCAGAGGTGAATCATTACCTACCCTCCCAGAGGGTCGGTTCGGGTGCACGGGTCCCCCACGCTCCATTTTTCACTCACATCTTTCATGGCTAGGTTTACACCCCTTTCCAAAAACTTTAACATTTTCCTGAACACTTTACAATTTATAAAATACATTCCCTTTCAAATTTCATTTCCTAAACCATTCGCTTTTTAAATGYATGAATGGCTCATGCCAGGGATAATGTAGAACACTATAACTACATGCCCATAACGTGAAATGCACACAACTGTAATTAACATGCCATTCGACATAATAATAKTACCAGWTATAAAACACGTAAAAACATTCCACCAATCAACACATTTCATAACACAATCCCATACCGCCACCACATAACACACGACAAAAGAGATAGGTGGGTATGGGGATTCACTTGCATAGAATCTCATATACAACACATTAATCTACTTAAAGAAATTTAGACATATCATATCATATGCATTAATGAAATGTGAGAATTTACTTACCCAGAGTCCTTTATGTTAYAGGGTTCTTATTTAAATCGCGAAGTGAAATCATTCGACTGTTCTCAATATTAAGGCACTCGAAATGACCTAATTTTAATTATAGAAGGAAAGTCCATTTAGTAAGACTGTCCCAACTTAGATATTCAATGTTTATTCCAACAATGTCATTTGCCAATTATTAATTCATACTTAGTTCCCACCTACCAATTATCACGTCTTTTTAAGGGTACAATTTAAAATTTTTGGCTCAGGTATTAAACCTAATCTATGTTCTCCCACAATTTTGCTTTAGGATATAATTTCATAGGTCATAAATTTCAATGTCAAATAATAATGTTTTCATTTTTTAAGTCCACAAAATCCAAGTGTCGTGAAAAAAGGCGTTGCGCCCCAGGCGTGCACTTGTGTAGCGAGCGCAATAGCCTGGTCGCCTGGGCGCCTGGGCACTGGGCGCTGGGCGCTGGGCACTAGGCACTGGGCGCCTGGCACTGGGCATTGGCACTGGCACTGAGCACCTGCACCTGTTGTTGCCCCTTGTTCCTGGCTGAAAACTCAGTTGATCGGCCAAATCAGTTGACCACCAGCAATAACCTCTCAGCCGCAACTCGTTGAGCTCTAGCGAGGAAGATGGCCATTGCCTTCGCAGGTCCCTGCTCCTGGCRACGAGCCGCGCACGTAGCAGGCAGTAGCAACCCGCAGCAGCAACAACGGCGATGTCAAGCGAGGAAGATGACACAAGCGATTGCTTTCCAGAACCTCCGCTTTTGGTTTGGATCGGTCGCTCGGCGTTTCGGAGGGCATGACCAGATCGATGTCGCTGTCTACATTGGAGTCCGACAGTAGGACGCAGGGATCTATTTGGCTCCCGGCAAGACTAGGGGTCCTATCTTGTTCTGGTCGAGTAGCAGCAATGCAGGGTGGGTGGCGACATCACGCAGTAGCCTCCAAACGGCAGATCTGGTGGCTGGTATGAATCGGCTGATGAAGACTGGTTCRAATTTGGCAAGGACTCCAGTGCGACGAGTGGCCTGTCGATTGCAAGCAGCGGCCACTTCAAGTGCCGRCAGTGGGAGAAGGGAAGAGAAGAGGGAGAGAGGAGAAAGAGCAAGGAAAGGCCATGACGAGCGGCGTCAAGCAGGCAAAGGGAGAAGAAGAAATGCAGCGGTTGCCAGAGAGAAGGAAAGGGGAGGATGGAGATGATCGACGAGGAGGGGTGGCAGTGGCTGTAAGGTCGGCGGCGGTATAATGGGGAGGAAGAAGAAGACTTAGGGTTTCTTCTCCTTTTCTTATTTTTTCTTATTTGTTTTTTAAACTTGGGCCCTAACCCAAATCTTTTATGCCTTCCCATTCGTAACTAATCCAATCCATTAAATTAAATCCAAAGGGCCTTTCTTTTGATAAAAATCTAACTTCCGATTGAGAAACGAATAGGCCTACTAGTCGAGCCTCTGACTAACTAAGGACCTTAATCCGACAAATACGAAAATTTCGTACTTATTGAAATAATAACCACATAGAAATTTATCCAACCCTAGTTGGCACATAAATTCACACTATCAAACAAAAATCCATAAAAAGAAATCTCGAGAATTACACTATAAGCTTGCAAAATTTATTACATCGCACTGTAATACCCCAGATTTATTTTTCATTTTTACGAACTTTATATAATTATGTAATTTATATTTTGATCCACTAATTAAATTATATTCACAATTATTAGTGGTTTGGCTATTTTTGGAGTGGAAGGACTTGGAGGTCGAAACATTCGATGTGTCAATTGGAAATAAATTATTAATTCTTTGATTGGTTAATTATTTGTGCATTATTTTTGAGCATATTTATTTAAATATGAAAGTTTTAGTTTAATTTAATCAGAATTTTTAGTTAATTAATTTAGGCTTGACCCATTAGAATCCGTTCTCTTCTTGTTTAAACCTAAAATCGGGTTTAAAGTTCGATTTTTGGGCCAGAAGAAAACTAACAGGTCTCAAATTAATTGGACTTAGTTGGTTACGGAATAAAAATAGGCCACGAAAGAATTTTGGTTATTGGTTAACTTTAAAAAAAATAAACAGAAGACATGAAGAAGATGACTATTCATCATCTTCTTCTTTAAACACAAAGAGCCTACCCCTAAGCCGTCGCCGCCCCTTTCGCTTTGCCCTCACTGCCGACGCCTCCTCCCTCTACCCTCCCCATTGCCGACCTCTCCTCTCTCTTCCCTTTCTTTTCGCTCTTTCTTCCTTTGCTCTCCTTATYCTCATTGTGCACTAGATCTATCGCCAGTCCCTGTCCAACTTCTCGGGCCACTGCTTATAGATTCGTTTTGCCGCTACCAAGATCGATATTGTCCGCTCCAGTCACTGGAACTCGGGCAACCAGAAGGAGAGCTGATCAGCCCATTCGACTAGGAGCTGACCAAAAATTTTGATTACTATTTACTTGTAGAAAGAGATCACTAGGCGCCTAGGTGCCCAGGCATCCAGACGACCAGGCATCATGCACCGTCCGCTCGAACCAGTTGCTCACGCGCTGAATGCTCACTGAGGTTACTATTCGCCATCCGTTCGCATGCCCAGAGCATATTTTTTTCCAAGCGCCACTGATGCCATTACATCTTAGAACACCTAAGGTTTGGGATTCAAGGTGAATCCTTAGTTTCGTCGTTTAAATTAACGGAATGGCCTAGGTTTTGTATTATGTGATAATAATTAAGAAAAAAATATGGAACATGTTTAATGTGAAATTTAAGTTAGTACGATTAAGTAAAAGAGATATATATTTCTAGAAGTATGTTGGAATATAATGTAAGGTGAAATTTAGGGTTTGTATGATAAAGTAATGTATTTTGTGTTTATGATTATTATTATTATTTTAAGAACRATTAGGAGTCATGAAATTAGTTTATACTTTTAGTAGTTCGATTATTATCGACATGGATTTAAACTCAAAAATTATTGGTTGATGTCATCCATATGAAAAATGATGAACATATTAATGGTGAACACTTAATTAAATAAATGTATTTGGTTAAAAAAATTCACATGATTTTTCTCTGTGTCATAATATTATGATACTTTTGGCACATTGATGTTGTGGGTAGCCAAGACACCCCGTTGGCRATTTTAACGTAATCAAATTTACTAAGGACTATAAGTAAGTAAACTTCCTCATTTTCATTTATTGTAGTGAATGTGTATTGTTATTATGATTGAACTTCTACATGAAATGAATGTGAGTTTATGGTTTATATTAATGTAAGTAAATTCCCTCATTTTTATTTGTTGTGGTACATACAATTGTTATGATGATTTAAGTGCTCTTATGTGTTATGATTGTGATATTATTTCCAACATGTAAATTTACTACTCATTGACATGTTAGAAATTCTAAGTTAAGAGTTCATGTGGTCCATGATCATGAGCATGTAGTTTGCACTAGTTGCACATTCTCTAGCATGGACATAATTATACATTCAAGAAAGGAAATGTTTTAAAAAATGAAATTTTGAAAAATAAAATGTTTTGAGGAATGAAGTTTGGAAAAATATTATTTTTATGATCAATGATTTGCAAACGTTATTCCCTTGTTTTACGTTTCAGGTGATGACTATCCAAATGGTGTGCGGAGATCATTTAGAAGTAGACTTTGATACCCAAAAGTCATTTATGTTAATTAAATTTTCTATTGATTTATGAATTTATTAAATGCCCTTTTTAAAATTTAAGATTTGTATTTTCCCCAATTTTTGCAACATATGTGAGGGTAAATGGATGACAATCCTAAGTTAGGATAGTTTCTGATCTGTCGGTGTTACAGCCACCACTATAATGCAAAATCCACACACCAATCAAAAGGTCTTTATTCGGTTCTCATGGGGCTCGGATAAAAGGGAAGGATAAATGAAAGATACAAAAGGGGTTAAAAACATCAAAGGATGCACAACCAATCAAGTGATTTCCAATCACGTGGCTCTTCTTGTCTAACCATTCAACTAGTCTTTTTTCTCAAGTAATTCGAGTATCACAGGATAGCTCAAACTTCTCAACAAATCATAGCATTGCTACTACTTGCAATCATTGATCTTTCTCTCAATCCGCTCTTTTTTTTTTTCTTTTCTTTTACTGAGCACATCATTATTTCACAAGAGATTTCAAACTATAGTTGCCAAATTTTCATGTATTCAAATAAGTATCTCAATTGCCAATCTATTACTTATGCATTCCCCTGACATTTGGGTTCAGAATGTGGTCTAGAAACAAAGAAAATAGCTAAGGTTTAAATTTTTAGTGTAGTCAAAGAAAAAGGTAAAAAGGCTCAAAAGGGTATACAAGGAGAAAATATTAAAGGGTTGGTCGTTTAAAGGCCAACACTAGTATTCCTAAATCCCTTAATCATTTTGATGTATAGATCTCACTAATATGATCTTGACACGAATAACAATGTAAAGTCTAGAATAACCACCTATTTTGCAACAATCGCTCAAAAAAGAATGTAAAATGTGAGAATATAGAATAGATTGCTCTTTTAGGCTCAATTCTCACTCTTAAGTAGGCTTTTTGGGTTGATCCATGTATGTTCATCATTCAAGGGGCTTAAGGGGAATAACACTCACTCATACTCGAAATAACTACTTAAACATGTGCTAATTTATGAAGTTCAGCCCAACAAATGATATACACAAGAATTGAAATTTTAGAGATCCTAAAACAATTTAACTCTAAACAAAGCAAAAATAAAGAGAAAAATAAATAAAAAGTATTATTGTAATTTTCCATTTGTCTAAAAGAATACTATACTAACAAGAAAATAGATCATGAAGTGCCTCCCATAYACCTGAATGGTTCATTGTCCCCCATGAACCAAATAAAGGAAAGTTAAACAAAATACGAACACAAGTCAATTACCACAACAAAAACAAGAAAATAGAACATAAGGAAAAAAAAAAGAGAAAAGAAAAAGAAAAGTTGGCGAGAGAGACTGTCCTATGGTGGAGAGGGGCCCGACAAAATGTGGAATCCGCAATGCTCCAAGTAAGAAATTACGAGCATTTTGAGGCGGTCCAATTGGTGGTGCAAAATTGCTTGACTATTAGCAATATGATGAAGAAGAGTTATGGAAAACTCGAAAGTGGAAGGCCTAGCTAATGATGGTAGGGATGAGTAGAAGTAGGAATAGGTTGGCTTGGGTGATGAAAACCAGACAAATTGAGGGCATAGTTGTTAAGAAAATGAACATGAACATACACAAGTCCCATACGATGTAAGCACTCCAAATTAATAGGTTCCATTGGATAAGAGATATGCATGTTCGTGGATTCGAGATCTATGACATCTAAATGAAACTGCTACATAAGTGATCAACGAACCTAAAATCAAATGTCATTTAGGGATGGGTGATGAGATGTTGGAACTGAGTGGCTAATAAAAACATAAAATAAACTCTGTACCCCTTAGTCATACACCAAAGGAAGAATAACTCGGTTTTAGTCCCTACTACAGAACTATCCATTTTGCTAGAAAAATTAAAAGAGAGAAAATRATGCTACATTTGCAAGGCTATCTCACAAACAATAACTCTTAGACACCCCAAGAACGTACTGAGGATTACCCTCCGTCAAATCAACCCAAATCCCAACTATATCTGGCCTAAAATCATCCAAGTAATCATAAAAGCTGCTCATATACGAATTGTTATCAAATATGCTCGCGTCAACAAATCCCAAGGGCAAATTGAAATCATTAAGTGACATCTTAAAATTATGCACCATTAGTCTAAAACATACTAATTCATCAGTGTCGAAGCATACTCATCAGTGGTGTGAATGAAAAAGTAGTGTAGAACTCAATTGTCGACTCTCAAAAAGTAGGACAAGTAATATCCAGATATGGCAACCATCCCATGACATCAAAGAGATGGCAAACAATATCATGCTAATAATGGAAATCAAGCTAGTCCAATCAAGAAATTTACCTAGGAGGATGTTGCATGAGAAATAAGCCTACAATGCTCCTTGGTTGCAGGGGAAGTGAAAGGGAGGTGGCCTTTAAATTGAGGGGTAATAGGAGGGAGTGTGGACTTCCCCTTGAGAACCTATGGACGAGCCGATAGTGTGGCAAAAGATGGTGCAGCCGTAAGAGGTGCCATGGAGGCAGGAAGGGCTGGTTATGGGTGCTGGACTAATGGAATAATAGTGAAGAAAGGGGCCTTACACTTGGAGTTGTGATGGTGGAAAGGCTTATATGCTGGATAGGCATCAGGTCGTCGAAGCATGTGCAATGTGCAGAAGAATGAAGCATGGCCACTGCAAGAGGAGGGCTAGAGTCAGTGAAGGGTGTGCCAGATGTAAAATCGGAGGTGGCCAAAGGGTGGCATCTGGTTGTTCATAGGTTCCGCACTGAAACAGGAGCAAGAATCGATGGAAGTGGTGCGGCACGACTATTAGAAGTGGAAGACGAAGAGGATGTTGGAGACRGCACAGGTTGCTTGCGAGGACCCATGGTGGTAAACAGTCACAAAGAAGCTGCGGAAAGGTCAGCCCCTGTGATTGTGGCGAACGACATAGCGAGTAGCTGTAAAAAAAAAAAAAAGAAAGAATATAGAGAGGGAAAAGTAAGGTTAGGTTAAAAGCTAGGTAAAAGAAAGTAAAAAGTAAAAAGTAAAAGAGGTAAAAGAAAAAGAAAAGAAAAAGGAAATTAGAAAAAATCTTTTTTTTAATATTCGAGTTGTAAAATCTTAGGCGTTTCCGACTTCCAGATACTTACTTAGGGCTCCATGTATTGAGTGTGCATTCGAATGTTAGAAATTTTTTATAATTAATTTATGATTATTTTATTAGCTCCATATTCGCGTACTATCCATTTTACGAGTCGAGCCTTAGAAAATTTTTATTGCGTCGAAAAATTTTGGCATGTCTTGCAAAGCATGTCTCTTAGTTATATTATTACATTCATAGGTCCAAGTGTAATTACCATTATGCCCTCACTTTTAAATTAGCCAATGCATGCAAGGTTAGGACATTTTCCATGCATGCATAGGTTGCCCACATTTTGACCAATACCTAAACCAGTAGATATGAACTTTGACCAGCCCACTACACATTTCAAATTTATTTATTATTTTCTTTCCCACTTCTTTTCTTCTTCCTCTTGGCTGAATAAACCTTCTTTTTATTTTTTTTTTCTCTTCTTGCTTTACTAAATATCTTAATCTATGTTTAAGGTTTATTCTAGAAGCCAGTTTCTTATTATTTTTTTTCATTTCTCCAATTCTTTTCCTTCCTCTTGGCTGATTGCTCATCTTTTTCTTTTCTGAAATTTTTGGTTAATCAAACACAAGTCTTATTAGAGAAGCTTTGACTAGTCTTACACCAAAAGCCTCTCATTACCTTTTGTCTTAAAGGAAAACTAACCCCTAGTTCCTTCTGTAACTCCCCTTGGCCAGCTATACCTGTCTTCTCTCCATTTCATTTTGCAAAATACACAACTCTCTTTCAACTCTCCAAACTCTCTCTCTCTCTCTCTCTCTCTCTATCTTGGCTGAACTTCTCTCATCCCTCACTTCTCTCTCTCTCGGCGAACATCAACCAGCACTGCCATCCGCCACCTTGCACCACCGTGCTCCTCCCTTCTCCGTCAGCCTTGTTTCTTGTGCTTCACAAAGGTAAGAAGTGTTCTTTTGTTGGTTTATCTTCCATCTCTATTCAAGCTGCCACAACCAATACTCCATTCAAGCCTCTTTTACCTATTTCCAAGGTTAGTTCTTTCGTCTCTTATATAGGTATGGATGTGTAGGAATTTTACAGTTTTAGTTAGGATTTATAGCTAGGTTTAAATATAAGTTTACATGTTAGTTGTTTGGATATTTGGATATAATTTAGAAGTACTAAGTTCTTGAGTGATTTCGTATGATTTTTAAGATGGAGTTTTGTCGTAATTAACCATGGCTACTGACTTTGTGGTTACAAGATTTTTTGTTAGTTTGAAAAGCACGATGACAGTTGGAATAAGATGAGAAGGGACATGTGCTTTATTGTTGGAAATTTGGATAGCAGTTTGATATGCTCTATTTCGGTTCTTCTTTGCTTTATAATGACTGGTGAAATCTGGGTTTGATCATGCTATGTTATATTTCTGTTTCTTAGGATTAAAACAAGCCAAAAATTATGGTCATAGCCTTAGTAAATCATTAGTTATAGGTTTTATGAAAATACTGGAGAGAATTCATAAACTGTGTATTTGCCTATAGTCTTGGATGTTTTTGGTTTAACTGTGTGTTAGAATTTGGCATATGATATGTGGTTGGATATTGCACTGTATCAGAAGAATTTCAAGACCAATGTTACCTAATTTGAGTTAATATAACCCAAGATATAGTAGAAAGATTAAAACCCTCCCATTAGCYACTGCTAGTTTGGCCGACTGACAGAACACCCCCACTATTTTTGTGCTGTCTAAATTAGTTACGAGTTGGAATTGTTCATATTAGATACGGTTGGATATATATGAATCTAAGGAACAATTTGGGACTGATATTTCATAATTTGAATAAATAAAACCAAGGATATGACCAAAACAACCTTACCATGTCAATTTAGACTTCCCCTGTTTTACTCTTCTAATTGGATGAATGMGTTAAGTAAAATCTTTTAGGTTCTGAGTTTACATGGATATGCTCCTTAATCTCATAAGAACACAATGGGACTTGTTTCGTTCAATTCTCCTTAGTAAAAATCCAGTTATTGATAAAACATCTAAGCTGGACAGCTTTGGTTGGTAAGACACGGAACCCTATTTTCGTAACCAAACTGTGATCTGTCCATTGCTCAGAATTAAATGTAACCAGTTCGTATAATTAGACTACTGTATTAGGTTCATTTTCATGTAATATTTATAAGGAAACTAGAACCAAGACTCAGTCGATGACTATTTTACCAAACRCTGCTCCTGCTGGGCAAACTACTTCGTATATGACATTATGTGTGATATTTTGGTGTGATAGCTTGGATGGATTATAGATCAGCTAAAGGATACTTTTCCTATCTATATTAGAAAATTTTAATTCAGAGTTTTAGCTGATTAAATTCGCAAGCTCAGATGAGTCCCTTCGATTCCTTTAAAGCTCTCAACTGCATGTGATTTTGATATTATTTTCGTGAGTCCCTTTGTCTTTTAAACTCTTCAAAAAATGCATATTTTAATCTTTTCACTTTATGTTAAACCTCGCAATGCTTGAATTTTGTTACTCAAATCCAAATATTTTAAGCATTTTTGAATTATTGAGCTTTTGATAAACACATATAAAATACTTTGTACGGAATTACTAAAAGCTCGATATTAGGACATGTCCATGTATTTTTTGAGAAATGATTAGTTTACGCTTTATGCTTTTGAAGAAATGATTTTCCTACATTTTTGAAGTATAAGTGTGCATTGATTTGAACTTAAAGTATCGATTTGCCAAGTCATTTCGAATTCTGGAAAATGCTATTGATTTGATACTAGGACTTAGACTTAATTTTGACATTGTGATTGTGAACCTCGTGATCGAGGATTTGCAATTGTGAAATCTGGGATTGTGGATTCGATTTTGAAAGATGAGTACTCTGTCGTGTGTCTCGAGAGGCTAGCCAGATCAGCAAAGTGCAGTACTTAGCTGGTCACTAGTACGAGCCACCTTTTGGGTGAAGAGGCGCCAGTCCTCGAGATAGCTATGGCAAACTGGGAACATATTAGACAACTAGTCAACGTACCATAAGGCATCCACCACTTACTTGTGAGTGCTCGTACCCTAGTTTGGGGGTTTAACCTGGGAACAACCGACTCCATAGTACCCTAGCTAGCGGGTATCTTAGTTTGTGTTTGTGGTCATGAGCAGTTAAAAGTCGCAYGTGCAATTTGGAGCTAGTAATTCTGATCCCATCAAATCAAACAGGTCGTAATTGGGAATTTTCCATCCCATTTTGTGATATGATTTTTTTTTGAAATTGAAAAGCTCTTTTGATATGATCTTGATAAGTTTTGAGCTTTTGTGAGATWTGATTATTTACTACTTTRATTTATGATACGCTTTGAGCACTGAATATTTTGATATATCTTCGACAATTGTTATTATCAATTGTGGTTATTCATTTTGATAAATTATTCACATTTGAATGTTTTTGTAACTGCACAAGGCACACACCTAGGAACTCACTAAGCATAACTCACTATTTTCTAATGTTCTAGTGATAGGCACTGATTACGAGAGCTAGCAGGAAGTCTGAGCTTAGGAGTGCTTCATAGGAATATATCTTGTGAATCATGGGTTGGTGAGACATTTCTAGTTCTTATGTATATATGTTTTTGGAAGATGTAATTTATGATGTTTTTGGATTGTAATTTATTCGGATTTGTAATACTTATTTTTTAAGTTTTTAAGTTACGTCTTTTATATTATGGGACTTAGATGCTTTAAGTATTCAACTATTCAACTATCAAGAGACAAGTGGAGCTCATTCCTTCCTAGTGGAACCTAGGGAAGGGTGTATCATTTAACTGATATTTGATGCCGCACACCGTCGTTCGTCGTCCTTCAATGACACAAACCAAAATTGCTGCTCGCCCCGTAGTCCGTCACCGAACCAAGCTGTTTGTTGTCGCCGACTTTTTCTTCCTCCCCGCAGTCCGGTCCAGTCACAAATTTGCGCATCTTCTCTACAAGCATAGTTGATCGAATCTGCTTGCCAAGTTCCTTCGGCTTGCCTGTTGGTTGTCGACAACTCTTGCTACCAGTCTTAACCAGATCCAGGCTTGCTGGTTTTGCAGCTGCCCCACTAGAGCTCTTCAGCCGCAGATCGTGCTACCCGAGTCATTTCCTTTCTCCGTGTGTCACTGCTCAGCCGACTTGTACAACGCTTGGCCATCTGCACTCAAAGCTAGCCGACTGTCCGCATTTCTGCCCAGATTCGAGCTCATCTAGGTTCGATTGGGATTTCTTGCTCATGCCAAAAGCTCGATCAARAATAGAGTTTCAGTTCGGATCAGCCTAAGTTCAGCCAGGAGCAGAAATTGACCAAGCGATTAGACGCTTAGGTGCCCAAGCGACCAGGCACCGTGCACGACTGAGGCTATTTTTAGCCATCCGTTCACACACCCGGGTGCAACGTATCTTCATACACCACACTTACGATTTGTCAAATTAAAGGTGAAACCATTGTTTATTCGATTTTATTAATCAAATGACTTATGTAATTTTGTTTGGTATTGGTGATAGTGAGAAATATAGATTAAGTGTATATATGATTGAAGGTGGAATGTAATTAGTTTGAGGAATGTTTACTTAGAAATACAAATTGTGTTTTAGGTTATCATTGTCGTTATTAGGGAAAGTTGAAAGCCATGAAATAATATATAATTCCGATGTGAAAGTTAYGTATGGGTTAATATGGGTGAGCGATGTTCGTACGACAAGTGTAATATTTTAAAGTCGAACAGTCATGTTAAATGAATTCTCTTTTTAGTAATAATAATTAGGATATTTTCGGCCATATTGACATTGTGGGTGACCGTGGGACTCGGCTTTGCGTTTAAGTGAAATTCTAATGTTAAGGACTTCAGGTAAGTAAATGTTAAGGACTTCAKGTAAGTAAACTCCCTCAGTTTTCATTATTGTAGTGAATTTGTATTTTTATTGTGATTGAATCTCAATGTGAATTGAATGTRAGTTTGTGGTTTATATTGATGTAAGTAAATTCCCCACATACTCATTAATTGTGTTCAATATGCCTAGTGGTTATAATTTGATTGTTTTATGTGATATATCCTATTGTTATAATTGGATTATTTTATGTGATATATTTTGTGGTTATAATTAGATTGTTTTATGTGATATGTCTTGTAATTATAATTGGATTGTTTTATGTGATATGTTTATAGTTTTATTTCAAGTATGTGAACTTTCTATCTATTGACATGTTGGGTAGTTTAAGTTCAGATTTATGTGGTCCATGTCATGAGCAAGTAGTTACACTATTTTAAATCATTTCCTGGCATGAGTCATTATTGTGCATTTAGAAGGTAAAGGTTTTAAGAAATGAAGTTTGGAAAAAGAAATGAGATTTTATGAGTAAATGTGTAATACCCGGGATTTTACTTTATGAATTTTGTTTGATCTTCTGAATTTGTGTGCCAACTAGGGTTGGAAATTTGCTATGCAGTTAATATTTTAATTGTACGTTTAATAAGTATGAGATTATCGTGTTAATCAAATGAGAGTCCTTGGTTGGTTAGAGACTCGACTTATTGGGCTTATTCGTTTTTTTGTCTGAAACTAGATTTTTATCTAAAGAAAAGCCCATAAAATTTAATTTATGGATTGCATTAGTTATGGAATGGAAGGCCCGAAGGATTTGGGTTACTGCCCAAGTTTAAAAGAAATTTAAAWAAAAGGGGCAAGAAATAAATCAAAAAGGGGGAACCCTAAACCTTCTTCTTTCTCCCCAAACCCTAAGCCGCCACCGCCCTCACTGCTGTACGCACCGTCGCTTCCTCACCTATCCCCGCACTATTGCCATTTGGTGCCGTTGTTTCGCCTCTGCCTGGAACAACCTATAGTGATCGGAKATCGCTGCTGGAGCTGTGACCAGATTTGCAGGTCTGAGTTGCCGGCTGTCGAGTTCTCTCTGTGTGTTATCGCGACCAAAGATTGACTCATCGGCTGCCTAAAGACTCGATTTCGAGTGGAGCTCCTCTCTCTGCTTGTCGATCTCCAAGCTTGTTCGTCATTGCTCCGCCCAGATCCGCAATGAACCATCAGATCCAGCAGCTTGGAGGACTTTGCTCCGCGACGCGGCTAGGCCGAGACTACCGCTGCTCGTTGATCGCCCGCGGTAGACTTCCCTGCTGCCCAGATCTTCTCGCTCATGGTTCGTGCCATCATCGCTTCTTTGCTTGTCTGGTACGTGCAGGTGTTGTCGCTAATGTTCGCGTGATTGCGACCGTAGTTTGCCATAGTCACTCTGGACGAAGTGGTTCGCCAGCCAAATCTACCATTTCCTTCTTCTTTGCTCGATCGAATGAGCACTGGTGTGGAGATCACTGCTCGGCTACACCGGTATTCTCCCTCACAGTTCGCTTGCCGTTACCGCGACCAGTGCTGTCCGAGCGCCGGTGTCCCTCTTGGTCAGCTGAGTTCGGCTAGGAACAGGGACCTGCGAAGGCAACGGGCACCTAGTAATAGGCGCAAGCGCCCAGCAAGTGCCCGAGTACCCAGCAATCGGGAGCCAGGCACCTAGCACAGCAACAGGTGCCCAGGCGCCCAGACGCGCAGGTGCCCAGGTGAATGAGCGCCCAGATGCCTAGGCAAACAGGGCTGTTGCGCGCGCACTGCCTGAGCGCACACCCGAGGCGCAACGCCACTTTTGAGACACTTGGATTTTGTTGACTTAAAAGGTGAAAATATTACTATTTGATGTTGAGAATTTATAACCTATGTAATTATGTCTTAAAGCGAAATTGTGCGAGAACATAGATTAGGTTTAATACCCGAGCTAAGGAGTTTAAATTGTACCTTTAGGAACGTGATAATTGGTGATGTGAGAATTAAGTATGAAATAAAAATTGGCAAATGACATTCATGGAATAAACATTGAATATCTAAGCTTGGACAATCATACTAAATGGACTTTCCTTCTGTAATCATAATTAGGACGTTTTCGAGCGCATTGACTTTGAGAACGGTCAAGGAATTCTATTTTTGCAATTTAAATAAGAACCTTAACGTGAAGGACTCCAAGTAAGTAAATTCTCACATTTCATTAACGCTATGTATCGATGCTCCTAAATTCCTTTTTGGTAAATTGAATGTGTTGTCCACGAGTTCTATGTAGTAAATCCCCATACTCGCCTACCTCTTTCGTTGTGTGTTATGTGGTGTCTGTATGGGACTGTATTATGAAATGTGTTGAGATTGTATGGAATGTTTTCACGTGATTTATATTTTGTACTGTTATTATGTTAAATAGTGTTTGGTACAGTTTAATTTAATGCATGTCATGAGCATGTAGAATAGTATTTTACATCATTCTTGGCATGAGCCATTCATATATTTAGAAAGTGAATGGTTTAGGAAATGAATTTTGAAAGGTAATGAAATTTTATAAATGTATTATGTTCAGGAAAATATTAAGATTTTTGGAAAGGAGTGTAAACCTAGCCATGAAAGATGTGAGTGGGAAATGGGGCGTGGGGGACCGGGGTACCCGACCCGACACTCTTGGAGGTTAGGGAGATATGTAATGCTCACCTCTTTGGAGGTGAAAAGATGAAAGGAAAAGTAAAGAAATGTTAACCGCTTTGCGATTCTACTGGTAGAAATGTAATTGGGTTTCAAAGAATAATGGCCAACTGCAGAGCTTAATGGCTAGGCGTTACACTCAATGAGCTCACGACTATAATGAAATGAAAGGTTTTACAAATCTTACATTTTGAAAGGAAATATTTTATGAAAAGGTTATGAAATGGAAATGTTTAGAAAGTTTTTATTGAGAAATTGAAATTTTATAATTCATGACATGTAGAGCATTATTCATGCATTCATGCATGAGATTTGCTTACTGAGCTTTATAGCTCATTCTATTTTCCTCATTTTGCATTTCAGGTGATGTGTAGCCAGATGGTGCGAGGAGGTCGCTTGTGGGCAAGCCATGGTACCCTAAAGCATTTTCTAAATAAATTTTACTGAATAAGATAGATGGTTGACTAGAATGATTTTGGGTATCATTAGGATGTTTCTTATTTGGCKTAGCTAATTGTGGCTTAATTCTTTTGGTTTTCACAAATTTCAGTTTGAATAAATGTTAGGTTGGTAAAAGATTTGTTGGAACATATCATTTATTATTTTGGATATTGTTGAGTTGAAATGGGTAGTTAGTGACATTGCAGAGGAAACTCTGCTGAGATTTTTATAGATCTCTTTTCTATTTTAAATTTCAAGATTTTTATTATTTCAAAATTTTTCGTAAATTCATGTCAGTGAATAAATGTTGACATTCTCGTGTTGGGATAAAGTTTCTTAATCTGGGGATGTTACAAAATGATTTTCCCAAAAAAATGTTAAAGACTTGGAAAGGGTTGTAAAGCCTAAGCCATGAAAGATGTGAGTGTGAAATTGAGCGCCGGTGACCGGCGCACCCGACCTAACCCTCTTGTCGRGTAGGAAAGTAAGTAATGTTCACCTCTTGTGAGGTGAAAAAAGTGACAAGAAAAGTTGAWGTAATGTTAATTTTGCGGTTCTATCAGTGGAAAATGTAATCGGGATCCAAARAATAATGGCCCACTACAAGCTTAATGGTTAGGCGTTACACCAAGTGAGCTCACGATTTTATAAAATGATACGTTCGAAAGGTTTTATTGAGGAAGTAAAATTTTGAAATTTATGACATATAGTGCATTATACATGCATGAGATTTGCTTACTGAGCTTTATAACTCATTCCATTTTCCTCATTTTGCATTTTAGGTGATAAGTAGCCAGATGGTRTATGGAGGTCGCTTGCGTGCAGGCTTTGATACCTGAGAGTTTTTGTTTTAAGTAAATTTYAGTGAATAAGGAAAATAGTTGAATAGAGTAACTTTTATGTACTTGTTTACTATTTTATTGTTTTATTCATTCTTTCATTAGTTCTTCCGAGGTTTTCACTGAATTTCAAACACATAAGCATTTTAGTTGATAAATGATTTTTGGGATGTAAGTTATTTCGATATTGAGGGTTTGTAGGTTATTTAAGTTATTATAAATGAGTATTAGAAATGTTTGYGAAATTTTCTAATTGCATACAAGGGGTAAATGTTGATATTACAGATAAAACGTTGCCAAAATTTTATAAACTTTTTGTATTAAAATATTCAAATTTTTATTTTCCTCAGTTTTCCCAATATAAGAGTGAGTAAAGTTGGTAACATTCTCGGGTTAGGACAGTTTCTAATYGGGGATGTTACATGTTCTATCTGTTGGAGTTACTTAACTTAAGGAACATGAATAAAAGTTCAAGTCTTATATGATTTTATAGATTGAACAAAGATGTCTCCAATATCCAATGGCATTTTCTAAGATTTAAACCTTATCTCAAGATATTCAAACCAATATTTACTTAAGTTTTTTACTTCTTTTACTATCTTTCGGAGTTCAAGAAGCTCACACAAATACTATTCATGGCCACAACACAGTAAATGTAAACAATAGATATTCTTGAGTAAAGCATTTATAAAAAGCAAACTTTGCTGAAGTCATTCAAACAAACATTGAGTACATTAGTTCGTTAAAACTCTAACTTGTAAGAAGTTAGCTCATGCTCTTAGATGAAAGAAGATACATAATGTGAAAACTTAACGTCTCAAAATGTATCTCAAAATAATCACTAAGAGAAGAGAAACAAAGCCTAAAGAGATTGATGAAGCTTAATGGTGAAGCTCTCTTGTGCTCTTCTTCTTCTTCTTCTTCTTCTTCTAAGCTTCCATTTTTTTGCTCCCTTTCTCTCTACTCTTTTTCAGCCTTTTCTCCTCTGTGCATCGTTCTGTATAATGGTCGAATTGGTCTCTGTACTCTCTTTCCTCCTTTTGTCATATGAAGCTTCCTTTAGAAGATTGGCATAAAGTTGTCATACCACTTGTCAAATTCTTAGCGGACCAAGGATCCACTTATACTACATGACTTCTTATCTCTTACTTTATGCCTTTTTGCCCAGAAAAATTCCCTTAAATTAAGGCTCTTAGGACTTCTCAAATTTTGACAGAATCAGCTCTCTGTCTTTGGTTTCTCAGTTGCTATGCAGTTCCTGTTCAATCTTCAATGTTGCACCATCGCATTTCTATAGCAATAGACAACTTTTTACTTATTCATCAAGTAATCTTCTATTTCATTTATAAAATCCTTGTTCTTACAAATTAAGGTATTTTACCTTAGTAATAGCACATGAATTCTATAATTTCACAAAATTGCATAAATAAAGTCACTTAATTGAATTTAAGCAAAATTTTGAGGTAAAATAGTATAAAGTAGTACTTCATCACATAAAAAACATAAAAATATGCATATAATTACTAGTAAAATTAATAGGTTTTCACCCACATCAACACCCACAAACCTAAACTGTAATACTCCTAGATTAAGAATTATCCTAAGCCAAGAATGTTACCGACTTAATTCTCATATATTTAAAATTTCAGCGGAAGCTTTTGACAATGAAGGAATAAATTTTACACTTTCAACAAGTTCATAAATAAATAAAAAAATTTAATTAACAGAACAACTCTTGGATATCAAAGCCTGCTCTCAAATGATCTTCATGCACCATGGTGAGCTACTAAGCTCAATAAGCAAATCTCATGCATGAATGCATGAAAAATGCTCTATATGTCATGAGTTATAAAATTTCACTTTCTCAATAAAAGCTTTCTAAACACTTCTGTTTCATAAACTTTCTCATAGAAACTTTCTTTTCAAAATGTAAGAACTTTTCAAACATTTCCATTCCTTTAAAGTCGTGAGCTCACTTGGTGTAATGCCTAGTCATTAGGCTTGTAGTGGGCCATTATTCTTTAAAACTCGATCACATTTTTTTGCTGGTAGAACCGCAGAGCGATTAATATTTCTTTAACTTTTCCTAAACATCACCTCATAAGAGGTGAATAACACATGAATTTTCCACCCTACAAGAGGGTTAGATCGGTTGCGCTGGTCGTCCAAGCCCCATTTCCCACTCACATTTTTTATAGCTTTAGCTTTACACCCCTTTTTTAAAATCCTTAACGTTTAGAAATCATTCATCATAAAAATAACATCTTTAAAAACTTCATTCCTCAAAACATATACTTTTCCAAATTTCATTTTTTAAAAACTTTTCCTTTCTTGAATGTATGATTATGTCCCTATAAGAGAATATGCAACTACTACAATCTACATGCTCATGGACCACATGAACCCTTAACTTAAAATTTCTAACATGTCAGTGAGTAATAAAATTCACATACTGGAAGTAATATCACATTATAACACATAAGAGTAATTATCAATTCACATTCAATTCACATAAGAAGATTCGATCATAATAACAATACACTCATATCATAATTAATGAGAATATGGTAATTTTCAAAAATTCACTTCAATATCCATTATGAATCTATATTCGATTCACATAGAGATTTAATCATGATAACAACACAATTGCTTCATCACTAAATGAGAATGTCGGAACTTACTTACATAGAACTCAGATTCAATACACATTCAATTCACCTAAAAGCAATTTAATTATAACAACAAGACATATGCGTTAATGAGAGTGTGAGAATTTACTTACATATAGTCCTTAGTAAATTTGTTTACTTTCGCTAGCGGAGTGGGTGCCTTGGTTGCCCACAACATCAATGTGTCATAGTATCCTAATATTATTATACAAAGAATATTTATCTGAGACTTGTTTAACCAAACATATTCATTTAATACAGGTGTTTACCGTTAATACCTTCATTGTTTTTCCTATGGTGACCTTAATCAATAATTTCTCAAGATTAATTTCAATGTCAATAAAAATCGAACTACTAATAGTACAATTTAATTTCATGACTCCTAATTTGTTCTTAAAATAACAATAATAATCGTAATCACAATATTATTAATTTATCATACAATCCTAAATTTCACCTTAAATTATATTGCAACATATTTCTAGAATTATATCCTCCTTTTACTTAATCGTACTAATTTAAATTTCAATTAAACGTAATTCATTTTATTTCTTAATTATTATTACATAATACAAAACCTAGGCCATTCGGTCAATTTAAATAAAGAAACTAAGGATTCACCTCGAATCCYAAACTTTAGGTGTGGTATCGAGTCTAAGATGTAATGGTGTCAATTATGCTTGGAAAAGAAACATGCTACAGGCATGTGAACAGCAGTCCTCATCACACACTACTGCGTGCGCTACTAGCTCGAGCAGACGGTGCACGATGCCTGGTCGCCTAGGTGCCTGGTTGCTTGACGAGAATGGAGGAGATGGAGTGGCGTTCGGCACCGGTATAGAAGAGGAGAGAGAGAGAGAGAGAGTTGGAAGGCCAGCATCGGTGAGGGCAGAGGGAGGAGGTGGTGGCGGTGAGGGGTTTAGGTTTTATGTTTAAGGAAGAAGATGAACAGTCATCTT
>MEJB01000087.1:1312204-1324700 GCA_001752375.1 Rhazya stricta
TGATAATTAGTAATATGGGAACTAAGAAATGGATTTAACAATTTTATAATGGGACATCTTCTTGAATTTAAACACATAATACCTAAGTTGGAACGATTGAACTAAGTATACCCCTCTTTTTGTATTAACTAGGTCCCACAAGCATATGTAAGAACCCCAATTAACGTAAAGACTCTGGGTAAGTAATCCTCCCATCTCATATAAATATTCTAAATGAATGAAACTCTGAAAAGCTTTCCTTAATTGTTTAATATGTTATGTATGAATTTTATATTGATGTGTGGTAATTGTGAAAGAATGTTAATGTATTCGGAATCTAGTAAGCACTTTTATATGTAAGGAATATGTCATTATGGTTTCATACTGGTACTATTTGTTTGAACGTTATAATTACAATTAAGGTTGTATGGGTTTTCATGTCATGGAACACATGTTAGAATTCTACCATCACATTCTGCATGACCCTTTCACACACCTTAGAAGCCTAAAGGGTTAGAAAATAGAAATTTAAAAGAAAAGGTTAAACGGTTTTCGAAAAAGAGGTGTAAACCCTAGCACAAAAGATGTGAGTGGAAATAAGGCGCGTGGGGGACCGCGCGCACCCGACCCACCCCTCTTGGAGGGGTAACGTAAGGAATGGTTCACCTCCTTGGAGGAAAGTCATGGAAGTTAAAAGAATAAATTTAACCGCTTTGCTATCTATCGGCTAGGAATATGAAATCGCTTCCAAATAAGATGGCCCACTGCACGAGCTTTAGTAGCTAGCGTTACACTCTAGTGAGCTCACCGAATGAAAAGGAATGAAATTGTTTTATACTATAAAGTGGACTTTCTGAAGGGCAATGCTTTTCTATACAGGAATTTTTGAAACAGCGAATTTTGAAAAGGGAATGTTTGAAAAGTTTTTCATTTAAAAGGCGAAACCTTAAAATTTCACGACATGTAGGACATGTTCATGTATTCATGCATGAGGTTACTTATTGGGCTTTTTAGCTCATTTATTTCTCTTATGTTTCATTTCAGATGATGTGTAACCAGATGRGGCGAGGAGGTCGCTTGTGGGCGAGCTATGATACTCGAAAACTGGTTTTCAAATCGATTTATGTAATAATATATATTATTTTTGAATGGTTTAAATTGTTGAGACTTCCGCTGTTTTCATTTTTAAATAAATGTTGAGTTCTAAATAGATAGTTGTTTATTTTCGAGTGGAATGACGTAACATTCTCAGTTTAGGACGGTTCCTAATCTGGGGGTGTTACAGTTACCATTTTACTCACTTATATGAATTCACGGAAGCTCAAAAGAATTTAAACCAAATAATAAATATTTAATACAACCATCTTAATCCATAACATTCATTTACATTAACTTCAGGGTATCATAGCCTTGCCCACAAGCGATCTTCTCGCCCCATCTGGTTACACATCATCTGAAATAAAAATAAGAGAAAGGAATGAGTTAAAAAGCCCAGTAAGTAAACCTCATGCATGAATGCATAAGCATGTCCTACATGTCATGAAATTATAAAATTTCGCCTTTAAGATGAAAAACTTGCCAAACATTCCCTTTTCGAAAACTCTTTACAAAACCTTTCCTTCATTACTTTTATGAGCTCACTGAGTGTAACGCCTAGCCGCTAAGCTTGCAGTGGGCCATTCTTATTTGGAACCCAATTCCATTTCTACCAGTAGAATCGCAAAGCGATTAATATTCCTTTTTCAAAAAAAATATTTTCCTTCCATACTTTTACCTCCAAGGAGGTGAACATTCCATTCTGCCCTATTTTYTACTCAYATCTTTTGTGGCTAGGTTTACACTCCTTTCCGAAAACATTAACATTCTCAAAACTTTAACATTTTCCTTTAAAATTCCATTTTCTAACCATTCACTTTCTAAGTGTGTGAATGACTCATCCAGAAGTGATGTAGAATTCTAGCTACATGCTCATGACATGAAATGCATACAACCGTATATAATATATCATTCGACAACTGTACAAAATATGAAACATGATAACATATCATTCGACATAAAGGTAATACAGGATATGAACACATGTAACATTCCACACAATTTACACACATCGACATACAATCCATACACAACATATTAGAGTAATTAGAAGAGTTCAATTATATTCATTCATAACATTAATGAGATGTGAGGACTACTTACCCGGAGTCTCTTACATTAATGGGTTCTTGCTTAAATTGTGATGTGAACTCCTTCAACCATTCTCAACGTAAGGCCTCGAAATGACCTAGTTGTGATTATAGAAAGGAAGTTTACTTTGTTTGATCATCCCAATTTAGATATTATGTGTTTAATCCAGGAATGTCCTTATCAATTTTAAATCCATATTTAGTTCTCATATTATCAAGTATCACGTTTTTAAGGTTACAATTCAACTTCTTAGCTCGGGTATAAACCTAATCTATGTTCTCCCACCAATTCATCTTAGGGCATAAATTATGTACAAGTCATAAATTCCAATATCAAGTGTCAATGTTTTCACCTTTAAGCTCACGATATCCAAGTGTTTCGGGAAATAGTTTTGGGTTCTCGGGCGTCTAGGCTTCTGGGCATCTGGGCGCTGGGAGCCAAGCACTGGGCACTGGGCACCTCTACTTGCTGGGAGCCTGCGCTTACTGGAAGCCGGCGAACAGCAAGTAAGAATGCAGCCTCGAGCTGTCGCTAGTCCGAGTACCCTCTCAGGGCAGAAGAAGGTGGTGAGCGGCCGAGGATGGACGACGAGCAGCAACTCACAATCCGAGCAAGTGGTACAGCAGAGCGGATGTCTAGACCAGGTTGCGAGGGAGGACGAAGAGGGAAGAGATGGCAGATTCTGGGCGGAGCGACGGCCGGCAARGAGCTGGCTGCACCCGAGTGGCGGCAAGACGCATGCAGATTTGGTCAAGGGAGAAACCGATCTAGACAAGTTTTGCATGCCGAGCAACGACGCACTGTCTTCCCTCTGTTCTAGTGGTGCAACGGTTAGCCACGGTCCGAGTTGTTGGAGTGCGACAACCGAGCAAGCGTAGTAAAGCAACGAGCAGAGTKCGTGGCAAGGATTCCCGAGCAGTCGTGGCAGATCCGATCTTTGTGTGGCTATGGCTACTCCGGTCGTGATCGAGCAGACGGTGGCACCCACGCGTACCATACGAGCAATGTCACAAACCGTGAGCGAGCCCATCCCGGGCGATCAACGAGCAGCGTCCGTCTCGACCTGGGTAGCAGGGATTGCAGCAAAAAGAGAAGAAGCAAGGGGCGACGTGTGTGCAGCGGGGAGGAGTTTTCAAGAATAGGGTGGCGGTTTGGTTTGGGTGGCGGTGGCATGATGAGGAAGGAGAAGAAGGAGATCCTAGGGTTTTTAAGTTTTTCTTTTTTTTTTTTATAACTTGGGCCGTAACCCAAATCCTTTGGCCCTTCCCATCCGTAATTAGCCCAAATCCATTAAATTAAATTCAACGGTTTTCCTTTTGATAAAAATCTAGTTTTCTGAATGAAAATGAATAAGCCCAACAAGTTGAGCCTCTAACCAATTGAGGACCCTAATTCGACAAACATGATAATTTCGTACTTATTAATCGTACATTTTAAAAATGATAACCACATAGAACGTTATCCAACCCTAGTTGGCAAGCAAATTCATACTATCGAATAAAAATTAATAAAAAGAAATCTCGGGTATTACAATTATCATTATCAATTTTTGAGAGGGGCAAGAAGCCATGAAATAATTTGTACATTTAAGAATGTGATAGTTTTTCGATGTGGGAATTAAATATGGTTAATATTGGCAAATGACGTTCATAGGATAAGCGCTAAATGTTTTAACTTGGACAATCGTGTTAAATAAATTTTCTTTTTGTAATAATAATTAGGTCATTTTTGGGCACATTGACGTTAAAAGTGGTCGAGGGACTCCGTTTTGTGATTTAAATAAAATTTTAACGTTAAGGACTCCAAGTAAGTAAATCCCCATACGCATCAACTTTATCCCATTTGTGTGTTATGTTGTGGTTATATTGGTCTATGTTGTGATTTTATTGGATTGTATTGAGTAAGGCGGTTGTGGTCATATTGGTTTATTTCATGTAATATGTTTCATACTATTAACATGTTGAATGATGTTTAAATACGAATTTATGTAGTTCATGTCATGGGCAAGTAGGTATAGTATACTACATCATTCCTAGCATGAGTTACTCATGCATTAGAAAGCGAAGGGTTTAGGAAATGAAGTTTGAAAGGAAATAAAATTTTATAAATGAATTATTATCAGGAAATGTTAAGATTTTGGAAAGGAGTGTAAACCTAGCCATGAAAGATGTGAGTGGGAAATGGGGCATAGAGGACCGGTGCACCCAACCGAACCCTCTTGTAGGGTAGAGAGATAAGTAACGYTCACCTCTTGGGAGGTAAAAATGATGAAAGAAAAAGTTAAAGTGATGTTAACCACTATGCGATTCTACCGGTAGGAAATGTAATCGGGTTCAAAAGAACAATGGCCCCTTCAAGCTTAATGGCTAGGCATTACATTAAGTGTGCTCACGACTTTAATGAAATGGAAAGGTTTTAAAAAATTTCTTACATTTTGAAATGGAAGTTTATTGGAGAGTATTTAGGAAGTTTTATTCAGCAAGTGAAATATAAATTCGTGGTTTATAGTGCATTTCACATACATTCATGCATGGGGTTTGCTTATTAAGCTTTATAACTCATTCTATTTCCTTCATTCTGCATTTCAGGTGATGTGTAGCCAGATGGTGTGTGGAGGTCGTTTGTGGGCAAGCCTTGATATCTTGAAGTGTTATTTAAATAAATTTTACTGAATAAGATAAATGGTCGAATGGAGAAGTTTTATGTATTGTTTAAGTTATTTCTTTATTGATTTAACTATTCGTGCATTAGATTCTTTCAAATTTTGCAAATTTCAATTTTGGTAAATGTTAAGTTAGTAAAATCTTGTTCGAATACTCTATTTATTTATATTGGATGTTTGTTGGGTTGGAATACATGCTATTTACGAGTATTGAAAATGTTTGGGAACTTTTGATTGTATACAGGGAGTAGTTGTTGAAATTATAGAGGAAACTCTGCCAAAAATTTTATAAAACTTTTTAGACAAAGTATTTAGATCTCTTTTGTTTCCTATAGTAATTGATATGATTATGAGTAAGGTCAGTAATACTCTCGGTTTAGGACAATTCCTAATGTGGGGGTGTTAGAATAGCTTCCCTGTACTCTTGTTGCCGTATTCTCGGATCTCATTCACAATCAACTAGACAATGTTGATTGGAATCCTAGTAATGATGCAAAACAAGAGCACCATCCGTTCTTGCAACACAGTGATGGTGTGAGTACWGGGCATCATTTTGGATTTGATGAACTGGAACCAGACCYTTGCCAGAGATAGAAGACTTGCATAAGTCACAGACCGTGCCACATCCTTCGACACTGTCCATTGAGTACCHTTTATCGTGAGGGTTTTCAAGATAGGACCTAATTGTCCTCGGTCATTGTGTTCRGAAAGGTTTTATATTCACACTCAAATTCTATCAACTCATAAGCTTGATTCACAGTGAAGCTCGTTAGAGGCACCTAATTGCCTCTCATCAGCACCTGCCAAGCATTTGGTGTGACGAGATTTGAATAGAATTCCCTCACCCACTCCAGCTGAGCTTCTTCCGATTGGCTGCAAAATCTTTTCCAAGGGGAGGTGGCAGAGTGGTCGGTGCGGATWGTCTAGTGGTTTCAGAGGGAAATGGAAAAGAATTTGTTTTGCAAGTGTTAAAAATGGCGGACCGGGGAGGATGGTAGAGGAAATGGCGAAGAAAAGACTGAGGAGAGGTTATTCAGGAACTGTGAAATGATGGCTGACATTGAAAAGACAACAAAATAAACGTGTAAGAGAAGGGAATGAAGAGACACAAAGCTTTGGTAATTTGAATAGTTGGACCTTCCAATTACTCATATAATTTCTTCCCATATTCAACCTCTTTATGACATGTGTCTGGTTGAATGATGAACCGTTGCATTGTGGCCACAATGTATAGGCGATGCTTGCCGTTTACAATTCTGCTCTTGAATAGTAAATTAGGGAAATTCCTCTTTAACCACTAATTTACCAAAAATTAAAAAACTTAGCCTTGAATCAGCTGTAATTAGGATATGACAGTTGCAACATATATAGCAATTCATAAATTAGGCTATTAACTAAMAATAATTACAACTAGTAGAAATTTAATAAACAAGGATTAAAGAAAAGAAAACAGAAAACATTAATCTAATTACACTATAAAAATGCACATTAATTTAGATTTAAAGGAATGGAAGTCCCTTCATTGGAACAATTACTACCCCAATAATGCTTCAGCCTTTGGCTATTAACCTGAAACACACTATTTGATTTCTCACCAAATAGTTCAATATCACTATAGGCTTAGACTTTTGTAATGCGAAAGGGACCCGACCATTTGGATTTCAATCTCCTGGCAAACAATCTTACTCTAGAATTGAAAAGGAATGCAAGTTGACCTTCCTTAAGTTGTATGCGTTGATCATGCCATTTCTTTGTTAACTATGTAACAACCCTAGATTAAGAAACTTTATCCTAACCCGAGAATGTCACCATTTACTCACTGACATGAATTTGTGAAAATTTTTGAAATAATAAAAATCTTGAAATTTAGAATAGAAAAGAGATTTATAAAAATCTCAGTAGAGTTTCCTTCGCAATTTATTTATAAAAATCTCAGTAGAGTTTCCTTCGCAATTTCAACAACTACCCTTTGTATACATTCAAAAGATTTCTCAAACATTTTCAACACCGTAAACAACATGCATTCCAACCCAACAAACATCCAATATAATAAGTATTGTATTCTAACAAATCTTTTACCAACCTAACATTTATCAATACTGAAATTTGCAAAAACCAAAAGAATTTAAAGCACGATAATTAAACCAATAAAGAAATATATTAACAATCCACAAAACCATTCTAGTCGACCATCTATCATATTCAATAAAATTTATTTTAAAAAAATGCTTCGGGGTATCAAGACCTACCCACAAGCGATCTCCACGTACCATCTGGCTACACATCACYTGAAATGCAGAGTGAAGGAAATGGAATGAGCTATAAAGCTCAGTAAGCAAATCTCATGCATGAATGCGTGAATAATGCCCTACATGTCAGAAATTATAAAATTTCTTTTTTCTCAATGAAAAATTTCTAAACATTTGCATTTCATAACCTTTTCATAAAATCTTTCCTTTCAAAATGTAAGAACTTGTAAAACCTTTCCATTTCATTGCAGCCATGAGCTCACTCAGTGCAACGTCCAGCCATTAAGCTTGCTGTGGGCTATTATTCTTTGGAACCTGATTACATTTTTACCGGTAGAACCAGAAAGCGATTAATATTTCTTTACTTTTCCTTTCATCTTTTCACCTACATCTCCCTACCCTCCAAGAGGGTTGGATCGGGTGCGCCAGTCCCCCACGCCTTATTTCCCACTCAYATCTTTCATGGCTAGGTTTACACTTCTTTCCAAAAATCTTAACATTTTCTGAACATAATACATTTATAAAATTTCATTCCCTTTCAAAATTCATTTACTAAACCATTCGCTTTCTAAATGTACGAATGGCTCATGCCAGGAATGATGTAGAATACTATACTACATGCCCATGACATGAACTACATAAAACTGTATCAAAATACCATTCAACATAATAACGGTACAAAATATAAATCACGTGAAAACATTCCACACAATCTCAACACATTTCATAACACTATCTCATACAGCCACCACATAACAGATAACGAAAGAGGTAGGCAGGTATGGGGATTTACTTACATAGAACTCATAGACAACACATTCAATTTACCAAAAAGAAATTTAGAAGCATTAATACATATGCGTTAATGAAATGTGAGAATTTACTTACTTGGAGTCCTTTATATTAAAGGTTCTTATTTAAATTACGAAAGTGAAATCCCTCGACCGTTCTCAACRTCAATGCTCTCRAAAATGACCTAATTGCGATTCCAAAAGGAAAGTCCATTTAGTACGATTGTCCAAGCTTAGATATTTAATGTTTATTCCATGAACATCATTTGTAAATTTTTAATTCATACTTAATTCCCACGTCACCAAATCATCCYATTCTTAAAGGTACAATTTAAACTCCTTAGCTCGGGTATTAAACCTAATCTACGTTCTCCCACAACTTTACTTTAGGATATAATTACATAGGTCATAAATTCTCAACATCGAATAGTAATATTTTCATTTTTTAAGTCAACAAACTCCAAGGGTCATGAAAGTGGCGTTACGCCTCAGGCGTTGCAACTTGTTGAGCAATAATGGCGACAGGTAAGCAAGGAAGACGGCAATAGCCCCAGCAATCGCCTTCCAGAACCTTTGTTTCTGGTCTACAATTAGTCGCTTGGCATTCCGGAGAGCACAACCAGATCGACGTCGCTGTCTGCAGTGGAGACCGGCAACAGAACGTGAGGATCTGGCAAGCTTCTGGCGAGGCAAGGTGTCTTGTCTTGCTCTGGTCGAGTAGCAGCAGCGCGCGATGGGAGCTTGATAGTCGTGTCAAGCAGTAGCCTCCAAATGGCTGATCTGGTGGCCAGTGCAGATCAGGATGATGAAGACTGGTGCAGATTTGGTGTGGACCTCCGGTGCGGCGAGTGGCGTGCAGATCACAAGCAGCGACGAGTAGCGGCTACTTCAATTGGTGTCGGCAGTGGGAGGAGGAGAGAGAAAAGAGAGAGAGGAGAAAGAGAGAGAGAGAGAGAGAGAGAGAGAAAAGGAGAGGAGAGGAGAGCCAACGTCGAGGTGACGGCAAGGGAGGAGCAGCAGTGGCACTGGCGCCGGCTTAGGGTTGGATAGGGTTTTCGGGGAAGGGGATGAATAGTAGACCTATTTAGATATATATATATATTTAGGCCGTAACTCAAATCCTTCAGGCCTCCCCATTCCATAACTAATCCAATCCATTAAATTAAATTCTACGGGCCTTTCTTTCGATAAGAATCTAGTTTCCGACTAAGAAACGAATAGGCCCAACATGTCAAGCCTCTAACCAACCAAGGACCCTCATTTGATTAACGCGATAATCTCATACTTATTAAATGTAAAATTAAACAGTAACCATATAGAAAATTTCCTATCCTAGTTGGCACACAAATTCACATGAACAAACAAAAATTCATAAGAGTAAAATACCGGGTATTACAAACTGAGTCTCAAATCCTCTAACTCATTGAGTTGAAGCATCCTCGTTTTTTCCATTTCATTTATATCAACATTCAACTCCTTAATTACCCAAAATGCTCTATTTTCTAACTCCAAAGTAAGATACATGCCTTGCCAAAAACTAGACTATAAGGAGACATTCCTAAAAGCGTTTAAAAGCAGTTCTATAAGCCCACAGAGMATCATCCAACTTAATGGACCAATCTTTCCTACTAGCGTTAACTACCTTCTCCAAAATCCTTTTAATCTCACGATTGGAAATCTCTACTTGACCACTAGATTGAGGATGATAGGCAGTAGTGATTTTATGCTTAACCCCCTACTTGGACAACAAATTCTCAAATGATGCATTACAGAAGTGACTCTCACCATCACTTATAATAGCTCTAGGAGTGCTGAATCTAATAARAATGTGTTTTTTTCAAGAACTTTGTGACTACCTTGGAATCGTTTGTGGGTAAAGCAGAGGCTTCCACCCATTTTGACACATAATCTATTACAACTGAGATGTAACAATTCCCAAAAAAAGGATTGAAAGGTCCTATGAAATCAATACCCCATAAGTTGAATAATTCAATCTCATTAATRCTATTTAAGGGCATTTCATGAAGTTGGGAAATGTTCCTCACACATTGGCAATTGTCACAAGTTTTTACAAATTGAAATGCATCTTTAAAAAGAGTGGTCCAGAAGTAACCTGATTGAAGTACTTTCACAACTATTCTTGAACCTCCAAAATGGTCTCCATATGGTGCTTCATGACAAATGCTGCAGCAATGAAGGCACCTCCTTCTCTGCTATACATTTCCTCAATATTTGATCTGCACACTTCTTATACAAGAAAAGCTCAACCCAACAATAGAATTTAACATCATGGAAGAATTTTTGTAGCTATTGTTTRCCCAAATCGGGTGGGGTAACTCCCCTAGCTAAGAAATTGGCAAAGTTTGCATACCAAGGCACTTGATGAAAAGCTAAAATCTACTTATCCGAGAAGGTTTCCACAATAGGAACAACATTATTACAAGTAGTTTCCAACTCCAATCTTGATAGGTGATCTGCTACTTGATTCTCTACACCTTTCTTGTCCTTGATTTCTAAATCAAATTCTTCTAATAATAAGATCCACCGAATCAACCTTAGCTTTGTTTCCTTCTTAGAAATTAAGTATCTAATAGCAGAATGATCTGTAAAGACAATAACCTTAACTATTACCAAATAAGCTCTGAACTTATCAAATGCAAAACTACAGCAAGTAGTTCCTTTTCAGTGGTGGTATAATTTATTTGAGCCTCATTTATGTCTTACTAGCATAGTAGATTGAGTGGAAAACCTTGTCTTTTCTTTGTCCTAAGACTGCACCCACAACATAATTGCTAGCATTACCCATAATTTCAAATGAGAGAGACTGATTAGGTACAATGATGAGGGCCCTTTTCAATGATTCAAATGCTTCTACACAACACTCATCAAATTCAAGTTTCTTTCCCAATTGCCCCAGCTCATCAAGTGGTTCGRAGATTTTATAAAAATCTCTAATAAACCTCCTATAAAATTATGCATGTCCCAGAAAGTTACGAATTCCGTTGACATTTGATGGGTGAGATAACATCTCAGCCACTTCTATCTTTGCCTTGTCCATCTCAAGTCTTTTTTCAGAGACCTTATGTCCTAGGACTATACCTTCTTCCATCATGAAGTGGCACTTTTCCCAATTGAGAACTAAGTTGGTCTCCTCACAACGAATTAGAGCTTCTCTCGGTTTAGCAAAAAGTCATCAAAAAAATCTCCAAAGATAGAAAGGTCCTCCATAGCGACTTCAAGGGTCTTTTCCACTAGGTTATAAAAGATTGATATCATCAGTAGTTGAACAACTTCAATTTGAACCCATAGAGATGTCGAACTCCATTAGGCTTGAATAATGCTCCTACGGACATTTATACAAAACATGAGTATAAGTGATTATAAAAATTCATAGTAAAACTATGGAATTATCAATATGAGGTTTACAGTTTGGTATGGGGCCCCTTTGGACGTGGCTCCTATTTCCTCTTATAAGGTCATTCCTTGAATAGCAAATAGGTTGGCTTGTAGTCAATGTTTATACTTTGAATAATTTGCTATTTCAAGTATTGAACTCACCACAAAAACCTTCTTGATTGCCTAATTTGTCTCCAGTTGTGAGGTCATAATCGAACAGTAGAGTCGCATTACAAATCGTATCATTTAGTAATGATTTTGCCCTCAATTATCCCCAGTATGTCTTCCCCATTATAATCTTGTCAAAATATAATGTAGAATGCACAACTTTAATATAACTTGTTGGGCATATGAGAATAACTGGCCTTTTAGTCATTCCTTTATGATTCGCTATGATGGAMTAACTTTGGTTGAATCCAATTCGTCGATAATTGAGGCGACAGTTAAACCATGAGAAAATGATTGTAGATCCACCTTCATTACAAAACATATTTTTTCTTTGGCAAACTGTTTCCAAGGTTTGAATTTCACTTTGGTTGGCATGAGATACTTCACCATTGATGCCCTTAGGTCTATTAATGTTTTAAGCCTTAAATTGTAATAAGTGTCTCTACTTCAGTTATATTGAGGATAGCATGTTCAAAGGTCAAACTAATCCAAAAAGTGCTTAGATTTTGCTAAAAAGCTTGATCTTGAGGGTGTTTTTAGAATAAAGAAGGTTTCTATAACATTCATGTCTATGAGGTAAGGTCGTGAAAAGTGAAGGACAAGGAAGAGGTGCAAATCTCCAGTATTTATTGAGGAACTGGATTAAAAAAACATAAAGAAAGATGTTAGAGTTGACTTCAAATTGTTTCAAAAAATGCTAAAGCAGAAGAAAAATAGTGGGGACCACATTTCCTAAAAATAGACACTACCAAACAAATGTTGGCTGAGTCAGCAATTGGTTATCAAAAGCTCAAAGTTATAGCATTGCCAACTCAGCCAGGTTCTGGGTGATCAATTTAATGCAAAAGAGAGGAGTCGAAGTTTAGAAGTTAGAGTAGRAGATAGTCAGTCGAGGTTATCTTCGACAGAAGAAACCACACTTAGCTAGAATTACTTTCCTTTAATCAAAGATTAGGAAGGATAAGACGAAAGTTGTAACATCCCGAATTTTCCTTTATTAAATTGTTAGATTTTGTGTGAAATTTGTATGCCAACTGGCTTGGACGTGTAATTTTAGGCTAAGG
>MEJB01000087.1:1326804-1371632 GCA_001752375.1 Rhazya stricta
TTTTGAAATGTCACATGTAGGACATATTCATGCATCCATGCATGAGATTACTTACTGAGCTTTTTAGCTCATTCCTGTTCCTTATATATGTTATTGCAGATGATATGTGATCAGATGGGAAGAGGAGGTCGCTTGTGGGCGAACTTTAATACCCAGAAACTGGTTTCTACTTATGTATATAATGAATTTACTTTTTGAAGTTGTTTTTAAATTTTGAGGCTTTTTGACGATGCTGTTTTGAATAGTGTAAAAGCCTTCCGCTGTATTTACTTTTAAACAAATGGTGGTTTATAAATAGATAAATTTTTATTTTCGAACGGAACGACGTAATATTCCCGGGTTAGGACTGTTCCTAACTGGGGGGTGTTACAAAAGTCTTCCTTGTTTTTAGTTGTAACCTGTTAGAATTTTAATCTACAAAGCTATTGAGTTAYTACAAGTTATTAAAGGTTTTAAGTCAGTTCGTGTTCATCTTTGAATTTGTTTCTCAGATTTCTTACCTGTAAGCAAGGCTTGAAAAAGCYAAATGTTAATGTCAATGAGTAAAACCTTTTTAGACATCAAATGGATCCACTAAGGATTCAAAAAGTTACACGCTTATTTCACCCTCCTCGAAACTTAACGACAACTAGAGAGTACCTAGAGTTATCGCCATAGATATAATACTCAAGTGAAATATCAAGAGCATTAATTTTAGGCTTTGAGGGATTAATATTCTTTGAATTTTTATAAAGCTCTTTGAGACAACATTCTAAATAATCACTGAGGATAAGGAAACTTATTCAGGTGAAGAAAGAATATACATTAACAAGAATATAGTAATGAGGACGCCCATAGGCTTACGGATAAATCATCTTACTCTTCTTATAGTTGCATAATAGGTGGTTTTGTGTGAGATATCACTTGAATCCACATGCGTATGCTACAATATACAACACTGACTCTAACTTTTATTTTCTTGTCGCTAACTGAACTTTTACTACTTTCAATCATTTACTCTTAATTTATGCTTTTCATTTTTACTTCTATTATTTACTTTCAGTACATACTCTACATCGCTCTTAGCTACTGAGCATTGCTGATGCTATATCATGACTATCTCTTCAACAAAAGATTAACACATCTTGCTATTCATTAAACTATCTCTTGTGGGATTGACACTCTACTCATTCATACTACTTTCGGCTAAGTATACTTTATGTGTGTGCTAGTTTAATCAAAATCATATTAGACCCTAACAGCCATCCTCTGAGCTTTAGCCGATCATCGATTCATCTTGAATCCCCTTACTTTATCCAGTAGCTGAGCAATTTGAGCAAYAGGGACCTAAGCCTTTTGTTGAGTTAAATAAGTAGCAGTATGACAACAACTATTTATTGCAACTGAGCCATATTTGCTCTACAAGTCTCCATCGGCTAGTTAGAGAATGCCAAACTATKACCTGAGTGATAGCTTTGTGAAGCGAGCTGGTTAACTATGGAGAATAAAGATGGCTTCACTCATTTGTACATCGCTTGAGTATGGGTTTGGATCTGCAACAATCATCTCAATCTGATCCTAGTTCCAAAACATAGGAACATAATGTAGAATGGAACGCACACTTTCGTTAGCATGAATCCAATCTTAGCCAAGAAATATGATATAAGCTGGCTCAGCTAATACTACGAAAAATGTYGTTGAGCTAGTCTTCGAGCCGACAGTAGTATCAACCACTAGTATCTCATCAGCCTCGGTAGCCTCCCTTTTGAAATTAATCATTTGAATATATTTATTCATGAGGTCTTACTGGTCTTACCTAATTTTTTCAGCATGGCGGTTGGCATGATATTTAGAACTGCCCTACCAAAAAACTCGTTTAATTGATCTGTCATTCAGGTGGGCTTTTATGTAGAGAGGTTTGAGATGATTTGCCATTTCCTTAGTTGGCTTAGGAAATGATATTTGTGATTTTGCGGTTGATGTATAGCCTGGATCATATGGGAAAAATTCCGCCATCGCTCATTCGGTTAAAAGGATATCATTTACCGAGGGTTTTGCAAACTACTTCCTTTGAACTCGGCTAGTAAGATTCTCATCACGTTGGTCATTGTTGGGTTAGATCTTAGATTAGATTATTAGCAACAGACACACAAAAGTATACATGTTCAACAAGTAATAAGGAACTGAATGTGAAAACTTCATTAAAATAGATAATAATGATGTAGCAYTGGTGGTCATTATAAAGCAAGAGTAAAGGAAAGTAAATGCTAAAGTTGATAAGTAAAGAACTGAATGTTGTAAAGTTAAACTAGAAAGCAAGTAAAGCTAGAGTTAGTTTTGAAATGTTGTAGCACTAGAGAACATAATCGAGCAATGTCTTATAGACTATTTAGTATGTAAATGTAGGAAGAGTAGAAAAATCATACAWATGTCAATGTTAACTTTTGACTACGGTTCTAGAATGCTATAGGATTTCCCTGATGAGGTTCCTTGCCTTCACCAGGTCCTCAAATGCTGTCTCAGAGGGTCATTTATGGTTGAAAGATGTTTCTTTCTTAACCCCTTAGCAACTACTTTGGGTAGATTTCACCAACTCATTAACTATGTCTATGGCAATGAAAATTAGTTACTAACTCTAGAATGAAGATGAGTTATCAAATAGGATTAGGGGTGGCTTTGATGTTTCAAATGACTTCAATTCAAAGTTTATGGTTCAAACAACTTTAACCTTCGRAAGCAGTTTAAGAAAAGAGAATCAGATGTCGGCTCCAACAACTAAACAACTCATGCTCACTTGCTAAACTTCTCTTCATAAAATAAGAACTAAATTGGGAACAAAGTAAACTTCAAAGAAACCTAAATAAATGCAAAAAATTATTATAAGAAAAATAAGGGAAGACTAACGTCTAATCCCTTTAACAAAGTGGTAAAGATTTAAGCTAAAGGTGGATTTTTGTCGAAAGAGACCCCTAGGTATTACTTGAAAGCTTGTGAAAAAACTAAGACTTCRACTTCCTATCTACTTACTAACTAGCTATCTAAGTAACCTACTACAAGTCCTTCCGTTTTGTTCAGCTGAGTTCTGCTTATAATGACAGATTTAGGGCGGAGTTGGCATTACTATCACTTTTACCAGACAACATTTGTCTTTACTTGTTTATTTTGGAAAATGTGGTCCAACTGGCTCTTCTTCTATGCTTCAGCGTTTCGGATAAAAGAATAAAGTCAACTTGGACCAATGATCATATGTCGTTTTCAACCAATTTTTCATTAAATGCAAAGGATTTTTCTTTTGCTTTTGCCACATGTGTTGTATTCTAAATTTCTAGGTTCTGATGTGAATGTTGCAGCATTTTTCTCTTCTAGAACTTAATTTGGACTCTTTGGATAGGCGTCAATTGGACGGCATCATTAGATAGCTATCTTTTGTCTTATGCCTTTTGTCCATTTTGCTTTTGTCCTTCTTGTCTCTCTTGACCCAACATAGACCAAGGTCCACTTGAACAAATCTTCTTTAAGTCCTTTTTTTACTACCACGTGAAATGTAGATGTTTTTGTAGTGCTTTTGTCTGTCATTTTTGCTGCAGCATTATCTCAGCCATAATATTTCCTTTTCCTAGCAAACATCTTTTCTTGTTCCACATTCCCCTCAATTTTGTTCTATGATGCAAAGATACTATAGTATTGTTGACATTYCTACAGATATCTTTCAAAACCAAGCTTTTTAGCAATAAATAAGCACATTAAGGACTATTTTAAGCTACAGGCATGCTAACTCTTATTTATCTTAAACTAAGGGAAGTACTACTATGCATAGACAAAATACTGAAATAATTAACACAAAATGGGCAAATAGGGGYTAGAAATGGGATAGCTTCTAAGCTTATTAACCATCCTATCGGCTAACAATCCTTCTTTATTTGAGGCTCCTTTAGGTTGGCAGCGTTGATAATCTCTTTTCCTTTGGGCTCTCTTTTTCTGTGTCTTTGTAGTCTCCCAAAGCCTCTCAAGAAATAATTTTCCAAATGGAAGTTAATGATGTTAGGGTTGATTGCCTAATTAAAATCAAGTCGTATTTTGACAATAACAAAACATTAAAAGTCACTAATGATCTTTGTGAGTTAATGTTATATTTAGGAAATTCAAGAGCAACATTGGACTTCATATCATTTGTATCATAGGGAAGAATTAAAGATCCTCAAGTCATATATGGATTGAAGGTTCAACAACTTTTGAAGACTTGAAGGAGGTGTGTCCATCCTTAGCTAACCTTGAGCCATTGATTGAGCTACGGATGGTAGATATCATCCGTGCCTTGTGTCCGTGACCTTCTAGAAGGTTGCAAAACATTAAGGACGGTTGTAAGGACGTTACAGTGCATTTGTGCAATCATGATTTCAAAGAATGTGCCTAGTGACTAGTCTAATGGCTCTTTCAATAAACTCTTATTTTTACACTATATATACTCTTTTTAGAAGCTTTAAAAAGCCATGAAACTAAGTATTAATTGCTGAGAAAATATTTTGGGTTATTCATCTCATAGACATCATTTATTAGCAGCAATTTTGATTTCCACTAGTTTCATACATTGAGCTGTATTTCACTTATTCAAGTTATCTCAAAGGACTGACTAGAGCTTCAACTTGTAACATTTGTACTACAAGGGATTGAATTTCGAGCTATCATTGTAATGATCATCAAACTTATGTGAGTTATTGTTTGCCTTATCATCTTTTACCATTGTTGAGAGGTTTGTTTGGTAAAACCCTAGGTTAGGTGTTCCTCTCTAAATGTTGAGATTGGTTGGGCTGTGTGATCCGTAATCTTTGTCAATTTATACAAGTATAGTGAAAGGTTGAAACCCTAGGGGGAATCCTAGGTAGGGGATGTAGACTTGCAGGGAAGTCAAACCATTATAAATCGTGTCTCTTGCCTCTTGTTATCATTTTACTTCATACTATATTCTCTTCTTGTGGTTCACTTTCATATTACTCTCATTGCATCAATTGAATTATCTTGAATAGTGAATTCTCAAGCTAAGGCTTATTTAAAGTATCTAGCTTGTTGAAACTTGTTTATTATCATATTTCCTTGAATTGATCATTGTCATATCTAGTCACCCTCYCGCCTAGCATTTCAATTAGCATGAAAGCTGGTACATCTTTTAGAGGTTTAGTCACATAGAAGTTAAAGATCTCTAGAAAGCAAACCACCTTTATTCTAAACAGAAGGTTCATGTACCAATAGGCTACCTTTGTTCAATGGTACAAACTACAACTCTTGGAAGACTAGGATGAAGATTTACATTTCTTTCATGAATTTTGCATTGTGGAGTATAGTGATTAATGGACCTTATGTTCCTGCTAAGGGAGTTGATGGAATTAGATTTCCTAAGATATTGGAGGAGTACAATGAGGTAGACAACAGGAAGATAACCTTAAATTTCCATAGTTCTGCCCTAGATGCTAATGAGTACAATAGTGTTTGTGGTTGTGACTCTGTTCACCAAATGTGGAGATAGTTAGAAGTGACTCATGAAGGTACAAACAAGGTAAAGGAATCTAAGATAGGAATGCTAGTGAGAGATTATGAACTTTTTAAAATGAATCCAAACCATCTCCGATATGTTCACTAGATTTCAACAACATCATAGATGGGTTTAAGGCTTATGACAGAACTTATACACTTAAGAAGGAAAACAACAAGATTCTCTTTGCTCTTCCTAGATCATGGTAACCTAAAGGCTTTAGTAATTGAAGAAGTAAAGGATATAGAAAACCTACCAGTTGAAGACCTCATGGGATCTCTACTTATTGATGAGATAAAGATGAAAAGATCTAATGATCAAGAAGACGATGAGATAAAACCGGGGTAGCTCTTAATATCAATGAGAAGGATAGTAAGAGCTATCCTGAGGAAATGACTACAACTTTGAGGAAATTTAAGAAAACCTTTAGGAAAATGAACTTTAGAAAGAACAGATTAGGAAGAAACCTTATACTAACTCCTTTACAAGATTATGTTATGAATGCAAGGGAGATGACCATATAGCAGCGGATTGTCCTCTATTAGACACATTGAGAATGAGATTGATCATATTAGGAGTAATCGCAATATCCCTACCATATATTCTAGTACCGAATCTACCATAGGTAACAAGGAATTCGACATTGGCATATCAAAGTAGGATAGATGGGAGTTTGCAAAATAAGAATGTTTTCCCAATTTTTATTTCTAAACCTTTCTAAAACCTGTTGAAAACCTCCAAAATCATTGATCACTACATTTTTACAATGACCTAAGATTTTGGGTTTACCAAGTAATGTGTGCTATGAATTCCTAGCTTCTAGATGGACGAACAAGCCAACATCCTCCTCTTGCCTTGCATTTTGACCTCTACTCCTTCCTTTTCCTCTTCCCCTTGTAGAATCATTCCTTTTTCTAGCCTAGTCATAATGAGCAACGAATTTAAAGATTGGAGAGGGTTTGGATAGAGTTTTAGGACGTTTTTGAGAAAATGAAGAGTTGTGTGAAGAACCGCCCTCTCCTTGGTTCAATTGGGGCTATATAAGCGTCGCCTATCTCTTGACAGTCAATACAGTTGAATACTTAAAGCAAATAAAACTATATATAGAAATAAAATTCTATTTAAATGGATCATGTTACGATATTAAAATTCCCAAATATACAGAACTAAACTCCACAATAACAATTACATAATGTAAGAGTACATCTCCCAAATGACACATATGCTATAACTATTACAAGTCTCCAAGCATCACAAAAGTTACAATCCTGTATATATTCCCAAAATCACATGACCTCTGTAAATGTCTGTACCTGTCTCTAAAATATGTGAGAAAAATAGTGAGCTACACTCAATGAGTCCCAGTGTGGGTGCACTGTATAAGCTATAAACAATAATTCAAATTTGCATAATTTATTTGAAAGTAATAAAAAATAATATTCTTTTAGAAAATATTCAAAATATGCGGAAGCTCAGTAAAATGCATTAAAGTAGTTAATGCCTAATGCAGAGTACAATACAAAGTTAGAAAAATACCTATTAACCACCTGTCTAGTTTGGTGGGATCAAAATACTTGCCTTATTACCTCGTATGCACATGCAACTTTCAACCTTATAACCTCATCAATTAATCAATAGTACCGACCAGTAGTGTAGCATGGATTGATTAGCCCGGACCAAACCTCCTAACTAAGGGCACAAGCGTCGACAAATCTATGGTGGATACATAGGGTGCAATYATCTGCTTGATGTATTCCCAATTTGCCCCAACATATTACTACCAGCTAGGCCATATGGCCATCTCGCGAATTGATGTCTGGTGATGCAATAGGTCCTCATACTAGTGACCAGCCCAGTACAGTACTTTGTTCATTTGGCAAGTTTCTTGCGATAACCAACAAAGTACTCATGATGAGGGTGATGCCACAAAGGAGGCCCAAGAAGCTGAAAATTCGTCATGTCCAAGAAATGTGGCGATGGATAACTTATTCATGACCTATTAAGTCTTCTTGAAGGCCCAATTAAAAGGGCAAGGGTCAAGAGACTTAAAGATTGCTTTAAATGGGCTTATTATTGAAGAAATTTTGTTCTTAGAGAGGCCCAAAGGAAGTCAAGTCAAGTCGGAGATCAAACAGTCAACTATCTTGAAGTTCTTAATTATTGGAGTCAAAGTGGAAGTCAACTATGACTCTTCTTAGAAGGGGGCTAGGATTTCTTGAAGGATTTTGAAGATTCTTGAAGGTTCTTGAAGGTTCTCCATGAAGGATTTGGCAAGTTACTAAAAATATAAGGATTATCATTTATCTTTTAGAAAAATTAGTTACTAGTATTTTCTTGTTTTGTGGCACATGTTCCTTATCCTTGATAAACTTGGAAACCACTTTGCAATATGATATTTTAGGGTTTTTTGAGTACCATTAGACATCACACGCACCACGCCTTTAGTGCATGTCCCACCACACACACCACACCTTTAGTGTTTGTGTTGCCCCAACCTTAGCTTTCCTAGTTCTTGTTGGTTTTCTTCAAAAGCTAGTTAGTTTTTCAAGACTTTGTAAACATCATGAGAGTTCAAATTATTAATGATATTTTGCGAGATTACTTCTTTCATACTTTAAACTTATCAACTTTTATACTTGTGGCGTCCTACTTTGACTTATCACTTAGATTCTAAGTAATACTTGGAGTAGGTGCAGCATCTCCCTTGTACTCTTGGTTCATGTCTTTCTAGGCAAARGGACAAGGCTCAACAAACTTGTTCCTTAATGACTTTCGGGGTTCTTTTCACTTTTTTCTAGGTTTTGTTCTACCATGTTAGAGTGGGGTTCACATCAATTGGCATCCATAATGATGAAGTGACACCACAAAGGAGGCCCAAGAGGCTGAAAATTTGTTTTAGACCAAGAAAGGTCATGATGGATAGCTTATTCGTAACTCGTTAAGTCTCCCTGAAGGCCTAATTACAAGGTCAAGGGCCAAGAGATTTAAAGAGGCTTTAAATGGGCTTATTATTGAAGAAATTTCGTGCTTAAAAGGTGTAAAGCACATCTAAGTTAGTTGGAGGTCAAACAGTCAACTACCTTGAAGTTCTTGATTCTTGGAGACAAAGTCGAAGGAAGAAAACTTTCTTGGAGGATTTTGAAAATTTTTGACAGTTTTCCCATCATAAAGAAGCATTTCGCAAATTATTAGAAGTATAAGGATTATCCTTTATCTCTTAGGAAAGTTAGTTACTAGTCCTATTTTGTGGTACATGTTCCTTATCCTTCGTAAGCTTGAAAACCATTTTGTAATATGATATTTTAGGGTTTTTGAGTGCTCTTAGACATCACACGCACCACRCCTTTAGTGTGTGTCCCACCACACACGCCACACCTTTCGTGATGTGAGTTGCCATAACCTTAGGTTTCCTAGATTTGTTGGTTTTCTTCAATAGTTAGTAGTTTCTTTCCTACTTTTTCTAGGATTTGACATTAAAATACCTTTCATCAAATACTTTGTAAACATCATGATAGTTCATATCATTAATGACATTTTGAGAATTACTTTTTTCATACTTTGAACTTATTAAGTTTTATACTTCGGCGTTCTACTTCGACTTATCACTTAGATTCTAGGTAATACTTGGAGTAGATGTGGTGTCTTTCTTGGTGTCTTGGTTCTTGTCTTTCTAAGCAAATGGTCAACGCTCAACAAACTTGTTTCCTTAATAGCTCATGGGGGTTCTTTTCACTTGTTGGGTTTTGTTCTACAGGTTAGGGCAGGGTTCGCATCAGTTGATATCARAGCTTTGGTTCCAAGGAAAGTTTGCTTATCTTTATTTGTTTCTTGTCATTCTTATTTCAGAAAGAACCAAAAAATAATCCAATCTTTATTGTTCTTGTTGGCTAAAAAACTATAATCTTGAGAAAGGCTGCTGATTTTCTTGAGCTATTGCTACACYATGCTCAAAATCTTGAGGTTTTGACACATATATTTATTGGCAAAATCTTTTGTTTGGAAAAATCTTGATCTTTGATTGATTCTTGATCTAACTTCTTGAAAATCTTGAATCTTTATTGTTGAATCTTGAATAAACATTGCTGGAATTTGTTTCTCGGCCAAAATCTTGAGGGGAAATTGTATTTTTATTGGGATATTGAACTGAAATCCTTGTTTTTCGATCATACCTTATTAAAGATACTATCTTGATCTTGGTCTTTGCTAAATTCATATTTCTCAGACTGAAACTTTTGTCCCTTCTTGCTTCTAATTTGTTTCTTTGATTCTTGTGGACGTTAATTATGGTTAGAAAAAAAAAAAAAGAAAGCCAAAAAATGTAAATCTTCAATTTGTTGTTGCTTGGTTCATTTACATCTCATTCTTCTTGCTGCATTAGTTCTTAGATTGCTTCCAGTCTTTGTGATCTTGTTGTCAGTTCGAAGCTCCAGTTGTGTTAAAACTCTTTTAAGTTCAAAGTGGTGAGACTATCTAAGAGGGTTGATGGAGTGCTTGTGATTTTTTTTTTTTTTTTTGGGTTACTAACGTTTTTGCAGGTACCCTAAACATGTCTCAAGGAGAACAACTCCCTAAACTTGCTTATGAGGCCTTAATTTCTGAGAGGATGGATGATATACGGGAAAGTTCGGCTACTTCAAACTCATGGGAGCATCCCTTAAAGAGGCATGTTTCCATCAACTAAACCTAAGTGTGAATACTCTAAGGATGGAAACAAGATGTTCAATATTAGCTAAAAGTGAAAAGGGCGACTAAAAGGAGAAAAGTATAAGAGAGACTGAAATTGAGAAAAAAAGAAAGAGAGGGAGAAACCGAGAGAAATAGAGAAGCGAAAGACAAAGAAATATAAAAAGAAAAAGAGAGTAAGATAGAAAAGGAGGGAGAAGTGGCAAGAGAAAGAGTATACAATTTTATAGCAAATAAAAGTGAAGTAATTTTCAACAAACCCCTTATAGTGTAATACTCGAGATTTCTTTTTTATGGATTTTTGTTTAATCGTGGGAATTTGTGAGCCAACTAGGGTTGGATAAAGTTCTATGTGATTGTTATTTTAATAAGTACAGAATTTTTGTATTTGTTGGATTGAGGTCCTTAGTTAGTCAGAGGCTCGACTAGTGGCCTATTCGCTTTCTTAGTCAGAAGCTAGATTTTTATYGAAAGAAAAGCCGGTTGAAATTAATTTAATGAATTGGATTAGTTACGAATGGGAAGGCCCGAAAGATTTGGGTTAGGGCCCAAGTTTAAAAAATTTAAATAAATAAAAATAAAAAAGAAAAGGGGGGAACCCTAAACCATCTTCTTCCTCCCCAAACCCTACCCGCCGCCGCCCATTCCCGAAACTCCTCCCCGCCGCACACATGACGTCCTTTTCTCCCTCTGCCGATGCCACCGATCATCGCCGTCCTTCCTTTCCTTCTCTTTGGCAATCACTGTGTTTCCTCTTCTCCCTTTGCTTACTCGACGCCGCTCGTCGTGACCTTTCCTTGCTCTTTCTCCCATCTCCCTCTTCTCTTCCCTTTTCCCGCTGCCGGTGCTTAAGTGGTCGCTGCTCGTCGCTGCTTGCGATCGGCAGGCNCTCCTGCCCGATGCAGCTTCGCCGTCAAAATTCCAGAGATGTTCGCAAGGATCTGGATCTTCCGTCACGGCACGGTTTGGACATCGGACCCACGCGTCACCCGCGTAAGGGTCTGCTACCCAAAATCGAAGCACGTTGGTCCTGTTACTACCTTGTGAGAGCTCCGCGACACCATCTATGAGTGTCACTTAGAAGCTCGCGAATGTCTGACCAGGAAGATCCGCGAAACTGGCTGGAGATCGTCCAGTTCTGGGTCTCCCGAATCTGCCATCGATTCCTCTGCCTATCGCGTTGTTGTTGCCCACTGCCTGAGCTCGTTGGAGCTACGGATCATTGCCATACTGCTACTAGCGACACTCGATGGCCGTCCGCTGTTGCACTTCCTGAATCTGCCTTCACCTTTTTCTTCTTCCTCTTTGCTCGGGCCGATCTATGCAACACCACCATCCACCCATGCTACTGCTTCTCGACCAAGATCAGGCCAGGACTTCTTACCTCACTGGAAGTTCGCCAGATCTGCGCATCCTGTTATGGGTCTCCACTGTAGACAGCGATGTCGTTCTGGTCGCGGCTCTTCAGAACATTGGAAGCCTTGCCGGAATCAGGCCTGTAGGCTATTACTGGCTTCTTTTGGCTGGCTGCTAGCCAGTTCTGGGAGTGCCCAGCACCCAGTGCCAGGCGCCCAGACACCTAGACGCCCAGACGCCCAGGACTGTTAAGCGCGCCGTTTGAGCGCACGCCTGAGAATCCAATACCATTTCCCGAGACACTTGGATTTTGTGGACTTAAAAGATGAAAACATTAATATTTGATATTGAAATTTATGACCTATGAAATTATATCTAAAAGAAATAAAATATGAACAGGTATGAACTAGAAAACTTAAACATGCTGCCTAGAGATTGTGTTACTATAAAAGTGTACTTATTTGATAAAATTTGATTCTATTTGGGAAATGAAAATAAGAAATATGATTTTCAATATAAACTGATTATCTTGGGAGCATAATAGACCTGAGCTTACTGAAATAGGAGTTGTATTGAGTAAGAAATGACCTATTTATTGAAATCTATCTAAACTGGACTCTATTTGACCTTCAAAATTTCAGAACTACTGGAAATTCAATTATTTATTTTAAGTGAATTATTTCACATGAATGACCTCCTTAGGATCTTAAAAATATGAAGGAATTTATTTGACAAGAGATCTCTAACTAGAACTAGAATGATAAGCAAAACATTGGCCACTGCCAGGATTGAACACAATGCCCTATTCCCGATTTTTTTGACATAATTAAGACTTATCTTTAAAACAAAGTTAAGAGTAACTTTTATGAATTAAAACTTAGATGTCTTAGGATCACTTTAACCTGATCTTTGACTTAAAATGGATCCCTGGGACTTAAGATATGACTAAAATAGTGGACATTGCCCATTTCTGGTAGATTTTTACCTCATCCTATTTCACCTTGTTGTTTTGGTGAGATCTGGAAATCACTCAAGCATCTTTAGGAAAAATAATTTACTCTAATAAGTTCCTCAAGATATTAGGATCCTTTTCCAACTTGTCTCAAAAGGAAAACTCCTAGAACTAAATTTATGCACATAAATATATCTAAGGCCATTTTAACATCTTTCTAAACAAAAGCTTATTTTTTTTGAAATCATTTCCACTTGGCCAAATGTTCTTGTATCAACTCCTAGACATACATAAGAGATTCCTAGATCTTAGGATTTATTACAAATATAGGATTGGATATAGGCAACTGAATTTAGGTTATGCAATCATATAGCTCTAGTTTAGCACAAGGACTAAAACTAGAATTACCAGGTGAATTGTTGTAGGACATAAAAATCTAAGAAACTAGCAAGTCAGTCACGCAACCAGGTGAGTTCCTTTGTCTTTTAAACTTCTCAAAAGTGAGTATTTTATTTATTGCAATCTAGATATTCTTTCAAGTATTCTTGGATGTTATTTCCAATAGCTGAATTTCTTAAACATTTTACCAAATTCGTTATTCAAAGCGTAAAAGTACATTCACTCTTGTTGAAATTTAGGCTTGAACAAAAGAAATAGCTTTGATATTTTAAATATTGCATGACTCGAGAAGCATGTTTTACCTTCGTTTGATCTTCTTGATTCATCAAAACAAACTAGACAATATATTCCTGGTTCTTGAGAAAATTGCATGATCATAATCTTGCATGGATCCTTCTGATAATGAAATGAGTACTCTGTTAGTCATCCCAAGAAACTAACCAGGCAAACAAAGTATTGTACTTGGCTGATCACTAGTTTGGGAACTTCTTAAATTACTAGGCATTAGTTCTCGAGATAGCCATGTGGCCTATCTAGTAGTAATATGCTATGGAAAGTTGGCAATGCACTAGGAGAAACAGTGACACCCACGTACCCACTATGTATTTGACGGACGCTCGTACCTTTGGTCAGGAGGTTTGACCTGGGACAACTGATTTGATAAGGTTATAAGGTTGAAAGTTGCATGCACATATGAGAATATAAGGCATGTATCTTGACCAATTCTAAAGGGTGGACCCTGTAGAATTTTTCATTGCATACACATTATGCTTACATCACACCTAATTTGTGCAATTTTTTCATTTATAACTCGATCATTTTCTTGCAAATTATGTATCACTCCTTATACAAAATTGCGCCTTGATTTATACCTTGCTTGGACATTGCACAACTCACTGGGCCCTTCTTACTATTTCCTTTCACTGACATTTTATTGATAGGTAACTAAGTGTATAAGCAGCAAGGGAGAGTCAAACAAAGTCTGGATACTGCGTATTGTAATAAGCCTGGTGCTGGGCTTTTGATTCTCACTCTTGTACTAGCGTGGAATTATTCGACTTGATCAAGGTTATAACCCAACTATATGTATTTTAATTTCAATAAAATTGGGTTGTAATTCATTTATTTAGAGGTTATGTACATGTACTCGATTGTCAATAGACAGGCGACGACATGTATTTGCCCCAATTGTACCTACAGGTGTGCAGTTCGTCACAACATTCGATTCGTATTTCCCTTTCTCTCATACCATAGCAAAAAACCTACCTGCTGAGAAAGTTAGTAACAACAATGAATAAGAATGTAGCTCTACCATGGTTTGCAATAAAAGATGCTGGAACGCGATATGAAGACACATACAAAACGAAAGTTGTGCTTCTTGAGAAGGGGTTTCAGTTCAATAAAGAGTCAGTTGAGTTAGTGTTGAGCATCAAGAAAGGAATAGACCATCACAAGTGCCATGACTTTTGCCAACACCTAGATGATCCAATAGTCACTCTCGTAAGAGAGTTCTATTCAAACTTTGMGAATTTCAGAGATGGTGCAGTTCAAGTTAGAGAAGCAAAGTGAGCACAAATGCTTTAACCACCACATGGCTAACTCGATGTCAAGTTTGATTATGAAAAGTTCATGCTTAACATCACCAGGGAAGAGGATGAAAAGGTGCTCAAAACCCTAACGACTAAAGGAACAAAGTGGACAATCTCTTCTACCAGCGTAAAAACAATCTTGAGGGCTTCTCTAATCCCATTGGCTAAGGTGTGGTACCACTTTCTTAAATCTCGCATTTTACCAACTGTCATGACCATAAGGTCTCTCATGAAAAGATGCTATTACTTTATTCTATTCTTAAAGGGGAAAACATCAATATTGGGCACCTAATCTTCATACAAAAAACCCTAGCAATATACTAGTGTCCAAATGAGTATAGTAAGTGAATCAAGCGCCAATCCCACATGATTATAATTAAGTATTTATTATAATTATAATTACCAATTTTATTAATTTAAACCTAYCAATAATAAATGGTGTCAACTAAAACCACTAATCAACAGAAAAGAATAAAAGCCCTAACTAAACTTAGATGATTCCAAAGAATTATCTATGATAAAATGGAGTTGGTTAAGGTTCTTGATTAACTAAAGCCATATCCCTATGTGGATTAGATTAATCAAAATTGCATCGTCGATTTACGAAATTCTCCAATTTCACTAACCACAGTCACTTACTCTTGGAAATCGCCCAATAGAAACTGATTCTATCCATAGTCAATTTAATACTACATGTGATTGATATCTAGTTCCTAACCAATTACTTCACCTCTTCACAATTGATTATTAAATCAATTTATAGATGATCAATCTGTATACGCATTAAGAATGACATAACAACAATTAACAATCAAGAAAATTGGGAAGCATAAACAATAAAGACAAAAGAAACAACCAAGTCATTAAATAGAAACAATCTTCACATCAAGCCTAACCTAGTCATTAAATAGAAATAGTCTTCACATAAGCCCTAACCAACTGTAGAAATCTAGCCAAGAAGATACATTGATTCACCCCACCAAGATAATTCAATAACATGATTACAAAGAAGAATGTATGATAAGACCCATTTCATGATCAATTCTTCTTATCTTCTTGCTTGAATCCTCTTCGTCGGCTTCCTTTGCATGACTTTTTCTTGAATTTTTCTCAAACAATTGTTCAAAATATGCTTAGGAGAGTATTGATATGCTTTTTCACATCCCAAAACATGTTTTTATAGTTAAATAAGCTTCCTAATTCGATTAGGACTTCAAATACCATAAAAAGAGCCCAAACTGCCCTAATAACCAAACTGGCCTCAATTTTTGCGTGAAACTGGCTCCAATTTTTGTATTGAACCGGCTTCAATTTTTGTATCAAACCAGCTTCAATTTTTGCATCGAACCGATGTCAGTTTGCCTCTATTTTACTTACCCCTTGTATTGGCTCGAACTGACTCCCGATGTTGACTGAACCGGAGGTGCTTCATCCATTTCAACAACGCATCGGCGCCTAATTATTTTATCTCGTGCCTCATCAAATTTCAGCCTAATTTGATGCTGGGAAGGCTGAATTGTCACTTATTTTCTTATGAACCATTTTCTTGTTCAATTTCAACACTTAGCCAACTTTTCATCCTTTTCAACTTCTAAAAATTATAGATTGGCTGCAAAGTTCTCTATATTCACCTTTTGACATCTTTTCTTCATTGTTTTTTTTTCATTTTTACCCATAGTTAAGTGTAATGCAAAGTTAAAACACATATTCTTCAATCAGAATCAACTTAAATAGGGATAAAGTATAATAAAATATATGAGTTTATCAACTACCTCTACTAAGCCTTTTGTTCATCGTTGAACAAAGTATGGCGATGGCACAAATAAAAATCTAGATAAACTATGCAACTCACTAGACTACAAGAAATAAGTTCATTTATACATTCATTTCAATAGTAGATCCAAAATTCCATTCGATGATACAAGAATTCGAATGTTAATAAGATCCATACATAAGGAAAATAGAGCATGTGCGAATAGCTGAAATCAAATCCCTAGTAAAAACTGGACAAATAGTTAGAGGATTGTAAATATTTCACCAACACTAGAATTACAAAGCAAGAAAAAATCCACACCATATGTTTGTAATCATTATCACCTCTTGCAAGAAACAAAAACAAGAATTAGAAAGTAAAAATCTTTATCATCAATRGAGTCATAAGGTATAGTGGTTTTGTCATCAGTGATTCAATCCTTCCTTTAGACTTCCTAAACTTTCATTTCTTTGCATTTAGATCTAATGAATGACTTTCAACACTAAGTTTAAGTCTTTTCCCTTCTTGTTCAATTTCAAAAAATTTAGACTCCCTAGTTTATCCTACATGATTTACTTCAAGAAACTGGACAACCTTAATTAAACCTTGGTAGGGAAGTTTAGACATATTGAAAGTTGCATACTCGTCCCCTACCCTTAATATTAGCTCACCCTTTTCTATGTTGATAAAAGTATTTCTAGTGGCTACAAAATACCTTCCTAAGTAATAATAAGGACATGCTAACAACTTCTTCCATATCCATGACTGCAAAATCTATAAGGCAGATAAATTTATCAACTTTAACTAAGACATCCTCTGCTACCCCCTAAGATATTTGATAGATCGATCAGCCAATTAGAGGGTCATGTTTGTAGGCTTTGGTTTACCTAACCTTGAACATCTAAAGATGGATGAAGAGATCAAATTGACATTAGCCCTTGAATCACAGAGTACATTGTTAAAAAATAAATCACCTATATGACAAGGAATTATGAATTTCCCAAGATCTTTAAACTTAGGAGGTAGTTTATTTTGTAACACGACAGAGTATTCCTCATTTAAGAAAATAGTTTCAAAGTCTTGCAATTTTCTTTACTAGATAAGAAACTGCCTAAATTGAGGATCATTCTTAGGAGGCTTTACTATTTTACGAAAATGTAAAGATTCGTAATCAATTTCATAACTAGCCTTTTTATTTTTCCTTTGTTAGATTTAGGACTACCCTTCGAATCCTTATTTGTGTATCCTAGACCATCAAAGCAAGATCTTTAAAATAAAAAAACTTACATTAAAATAGTAATAGATATAAGGTTGGCTGAAGCTACTCAGACTTCACTCAGTTTGCTTGATTAAAAAAAAAAAAAAACACTTGAAAACCACTTATACGTGCATGATCAAACTTATATTTTACAAGAGGAAAAGTTCTCCAATTTCCGAATACCCTCAAAATGAAACTAAGATTGCTATTTATAAGAAGTTCAGCATTATTTGATTTTTTTCAGGCATGGCTGTTATGAGTGTATCTCCATTATTTCTATCACAGCCTTGAGAATATGATAGCATATTTTTGTTAGCCAAGGCATCAAACAGATTTCTTTATCTGGTCTTAGTGAAACTGATGAGGAAATGTCTTTAAATATATTCTTGAGATCTTTGGGACTAAAATTCTGAGAAGAACTAGAGACTTCTTCAATTTTTTTAGACTATGATTCAGTCTAATTACAGCTTTGTGTTTAAACACTTAATCCTTCATCTAAGAAGTAAAATTTTTTCCACCACTTGTCATAATATTTCTGGCAAGTATTTGTTGGGATATCACAACATCATAAATCATTCTCTGCATTGGTTCAACTACACAATCCCATTTGACAATCCATGGAGTTTATAGTGAGCAACAAACTGTATTAAGTTATATGGAGAATCGAGCTCATTATTCTCCTCATAGAATTGATGATAATATTTATAAATATAAACTCGAATACAGACTGGATATAAGCCTTACGAAGAATACCAATCAACTAATCACTCTGAAATGCTGGAATGTTGAGAGTAGTATTTTCTAACTGAAATTGCAGGACCCAATTGTGCTTTTTTTTTTAAGCATTTTCAATACATAGAGCACATTGCCCAGCTTTGATGTAATAAAAGTAATTATAAAATTTGGGATGATATGGATAATCCCTTATTGTTTGCAATTAAAAAAATGAAATCCCCAATCTCATGGCAAAATAACCTTTCTAATGATTAGTTTAGAAAACGCTACATCCCTTGTATTTATGCTTCTATTAGTGATAAAAGCAGAGTCGAATTCTCATCAGTATTTGGTGATAATAGAATACATTCTTTTTATCATGGGAAGTACTGAAGCAATTATGCAGATATATCTCAGCCACCTGATTAGGAGGTAAAGAAGCAAGATGTTTTTTTTCTGGATATAAATAGTTCTGTTAAATCAAAATATAAGGATACATGTCATCTTTGATATAATCAAAAGGAATTATTCTAAGATAAGAGTCTTCAAGTAATCTTAAACTTCGGTTGTCCATTTGAGATTTAGAGGACGATCCCCATTCTCTTTTAGGATTTGGAGATGGCAATCTGTTGCAAGTTCTCAATTTGTGAGCCCTGCAAAAATTCTCTGGTTACCAAATCAAGCAAAAACTTATTCTCACCTTTGCTAAATTCTATGTCAAAATCAAACACAGATAAGATGGCTTGCCATCTAGAAAATATATGTTTAGATGCTATATTTTTTACATCTTTATGCAAAACCTCTTTTTGCAGATTTGCAATCAATTGTAATTAAGAACCTTTGTGTAGCAAATCACTTTCAAATTTAGTTCATAGAGAACTATGGATAAGATCTCTTTTTTATGGTCGAATAGTTTTGTTGAACAGGCTTTCATAAACCTAACGCATAAYGAACTAACAAAGTTAGAGACTCTTTGTTTTAGAATCCCATCATTGCCTAATTCAGATGCATGAGTTTCTAATATTTTAGAAGCTTCGGGATCAGCTATTGCCAAACAAAGAAGTTCCTTAGCTTTAGCTTTAATTTTCTGAACTGCTCTTGTTCTTCAACCCAAGTTGAAGGGTTTTTCTTAAGCCTTGCATATAGAGGTTTACAATCTAAAGCCAAATTCTATTAATAGTCTGCAATATGATTTAGACTACCCAAGAATATCTGAAGTTGAGTTTTCCTTTTAACTCATCAGGAAGCTTGTTTGCAAATTAAATAACTCTTTCTATGGTTGAATGTAACCTTGACATACAATGTCCGAGAAACCTTATTTGAGGTTGAAACAATTTCATCATTTTTTGCACAGACAACTAATCATGTCTCCTTTACTACCATTAAAAAGATACGAAAATGTTTAATATGTTGCTCTATGGATTTAGTGAACACTGGAATATCATCAATATATACAATGAAAAGGTTAGTATGAGGATTAAAAATGTCATTCATGATCCTCTGGAATTCAGAGGGTGTATTCTTCAGTACAAAAGGCATAAGTTCCATTCATAATACCCAAAACAAACTATGAAAGCATTCTTATGTTGATCTCTTTCTGCAACCTGAATTTGCCAAAATCTAGATTTCATATCAAACTTAGAATAGACCTAAGATTGATGAGGTCTTTGGAGTTAATCCCTTTTATTAGGGATTGGATACTTGATCCATTGGAGTATTGCATTTAAAGCTTTATAATTTATGATTAACCTTGGAAATCCTCGTTCAAGTTCAGCAACATTTTCAACACAGAATGTTGGCCAACTCGAATGCCTAAAGATGGGATGGATAATCTTCTTCTTTAGAAGATCAGCTATTTCTTTCTTACGAAGTTCCAAATGCCTTGGACCAATAGCAATAGGTCTAGATTTAGTTGGAATTTGAAATCGTTTTTGCATGGAAGGCCAACTATGTGTTGCTTTTGAATCGACATAGTAGTAGGGATATCATCACGTACTTCCTTTTCAAAAGTAGCTTGTATATCAGCTATTTGTTTTTGAAGTTCTGGAGATTTCAATTTTTCTTCAACAAATTTTTTACCTGTCTACTCTTTAAGAGAGAGGAGGAAATTTTCTTTCCTTTTAATAGAATCTTGTATTAGATTTATAGCCTTAGTTTTAGACTTCATAAAGAAAGGGAAATGTAKCTTGTGATTAGCTATCTGAGAATATCCCTGATTCATCAGTTTTCTCTATTGGATATATTCTATGCAAGAATGGAGTTCGAAGAATTACTTCTTGAAACAAATTCTTAATCATTAGTAGTGGCATATCAATACATATTCAATTGTTGCATATAGCAGCATCAAAAATTTTATATTTAATTACCATAGGTTTTTTATTAGCCGTCAATGAAACCTCCGTATTTTTAGAGTAATATCGAGAAGGTACTACATCAGCACCTAAGTCAATTAGGGTCTTGATCTCAATAACATATTCTTTCTAAACTACTAAAGTGATCTTAACATACCATTTCTCGGATATAACTCTATCTATTAGATTTATCCAGATAAGACTATTGATTTCAACTTCTTGAGATCTAATTGTTTCTTTAAGCAATTCATGTGTAGCTTTCTTTTCCTTTTCTATCTCTTCATCTTCTGAAGAAGATATATCTTCTTTGCATTCGAATCCTTTAAAAGTTTAATATCTTCCTTACTTGATTAACCACATATTTAAGGTCATTTAGTGAAGTCTCTCTTTTTGTAGAGTTATTTTCAACTCTCTTTAAAATCTCCTTGAAAAAATGAGGAGAATCTATCTTCTCTTGAACTTTCATAGCTAACTTTAAGTTCTATCTTTTTCTATGGATATTTTAATACATCTTTCAAGAGTAGATCATTTTTCTGAAGGATCAGAGATTTTATCTAACAAGTCTAATATTAGACTTCCTTCATTTGACAGACATTTAACTGACTGAATACTAATCCACAATTTTTTGCTATCCAGGTATTGCAATCTCAATCTTCATCACATCTTGGATAGAACCTTCAAAATCTAATTCTAGTAAGATTCTTATAACRTTTTCTTTAAACCTTCATCAAGGTTTAAGGTGTTTGTTTTCTTCTTTGTTTTGCACTGATTAGCACAGTGCCCAGCTTCCTTGCATTGATTACAAGCCACTGTTTTGTCTAGTTTTTTCTTCTTCTTTTCAGATGTCTTTTGTATTTTTTCTCTCATAGGCTTTTATCTTCAGTTTTCCTTAGAAAATGATATCTTGAGGATTTTGATATAATTTTCTACCTTTCCTTCCTTTACCATTATGCTTAATAGAAGAATAACTTATTTGATCACAGAAATCCCCAAGTACTAGGTGATTTTGTTTCTACTACTTGTCAASCTATTTTTAAGCTTGGCATCATGCAAAGATTTATCCCATCATTAATAACTTCTGCTACCAAATCTCCCCAAGTATAATTAGCATATGGAATTGGTCCACCATGTTGTTGCTTCAATCTATGCCTAATTCAGTCAGCAAATAATGTTGGTGTTCCAGATATGAATCTTTCTTTCTAATAATCACCCTTATATTATGCCTCTGAAAGACTTTGGGGAAGAATACATCTTTATACCATTTGAAATGAAACAATGTGGGACATCTTAAATTCATTAACTAGTCATGAGTTCGATCAATTAATAAAGAATTAGTACCAAAAAAATGTGTGATTATGGTATAAACCAAAGAATTTTACCACATCGGGTACGTATTTTACTTCATTACTTTCGGATAGGTCTGGTGCACGTCTTCCTACCTGTAGGATTTGCTTTTTCACTCATCAGATAAAAAGCAACCAATATTGTTGCCTTGAAGTTGACCAGTAAATCCAGAAATTGTTGCCTAAGCAATATGCAAATCATTATTTCCCTTTATTTTGCTGGTTTGTACATACATTAGCATATATTTCATGGCTGTTTAAATTTGATAGTCTAATAAGCCATCTATATTTCATTCACAAATAGATGTATTGAAATTGCATTCYTGGAGGCTTCAATTGTCTATCTTATACTAGAAAATTGGTGATTCCAATTTGAAGTTCTCTTTGAGGTGTACTTTTGTTCTAGTTTACTAATATTTTTTCCCTATCTTGGACAATTTTATGAATGCATATGCACTTTAAGTGATATCATTGAGGGCTTTTTCTTGGCAAAAATTCGTTACAAGTCACTTGTTGCATTAAATTGGATTATTTGATGGTGGTTTTTGGTAATGATTGTTTCTTGATTGAGAATTGTGGTGGTTGTTGTTGATTGGATTGTGGGAGGAGAAGTGTTATTCTTGTTGGAGTTTGTTGACTTTGTTGGTTGATAAGATCTCGGATGACCTTCTTTTTACTATCACTCATGTCTAGAGCCAACCAATGTAACAAAACTAGGGTTACCGAGTCAACCCTTAACCTACCCACGTTTAGGGATAACGAATGCCAAGCATAGTATGAATCTCGAAAATATTGTCAGGTCCTAATCGAGAAGACAGTTTCTCAGCCTACTAATGCCAAGTTTCACTTAGAGGCCACTTCTGATTGTTTGTGTAACACCCCGAATTTTACTTTTATGAATTTTTATTTGATCTCATGAAATTGTGTGCCAACTAGGGTTGGCCATTTTATATGTGATTAATATTTTTAATCGTACGTTTAATAGGTGCGAAAATATTGTCCGTGTCGAATAAAAGCTATCGTTTAGTTAAAGGCTCGACTCATGGGCCTATTTGTTTGTTAATCGAAAGTTGGGCTTTTTATCGAAAGGAAGCCCGTTATATTAAATTTACGAATTTTAGGTTAGATTTAGATGAGAAGGCCCGATGGRTTTAAATTACGGCCCAAAATATAAATTAAAATTAAAAAAGAGAAAAGAAAAGAAAAGAAAATATATAAGAAAATAAAAAGAAAGAAAAAGAGAAGAAAAGAAAAAGAAAAACCCTAGAAAACTATCTTCTCCTTCCTGCCGCTGCTGCTGCCGCTGCCGCCGCCGCCATTCTCCCTCTGCAGACCCGACACTGCTCGTCGTGGTTTTCGCAACTTCTCCTTCTCTTTCCTTTCCCCCACGGTCGGCGCTTGAAGTGGCCATTGTGCCACAGTTTGCGATCGGTCATCGCAGTGCGTCGCTGCTCGAAAGCCACCACCAGGCACACAAGGAGATCTCTTGTTGTCTCTTCTCCGATTCCCTCTCGCTCTTGGACTCGCCAGCATCGACCCAACCACTCCAGATCTGGTAAGCCACCTTCTCCTTCTCCTTCTTCCCGGCACGATCAAATCTGCGCGATCATCCGCCAAATCTGTCACCGTTGCCTTCCTTCTCTGTAGGAGCGACCGATCTGCGCGACACCCTTTCCAGATCTGCCGCTGTCGTCTCCTTCTCTRTAGGAGCGACCAGTTCCATGCGACACCGTCGCCGGACTTGACATTGTTATTTTCCTCCCTCTGCTTAACGTTTTCTTGCTAACAGAAACTGACCTCTTGCTGCYGACCCTCGCTGCTCGGCGCAGCCAAAGCCGCCGCGGCGTACCCCATCTACTCGACAAATTTCCCTMAAAAACAGAAGCAAAACATGACAGATTGGCCGCCGTTTTGGTCTCTAATCTAYCGCCGCTATCTTCTTCTCCTTCTCTGCTCAACATTTTTCCTCCTCGACAGAAGCATGATCCCTTGCTGCTAGCCGTCACTCTACCCTCGTCCTTGCTGTTCGTGTCGCCGGTAGTCCCTCGCCATTTCAGAGTCGCCGGAAGTCGACCAGGAATAGAGTGGCCGTCGACTGAATTGTTTGGCCAGGAACAGGGCTCGCCAGATCCAACCTCGTGCCCAGCAAGCACAGGCGCCCAGCGCGCAACGCCCAGGTGCCCAGAGCGTGACGTCCAACCGCCCGACGCTGAGGTGCACCGACGCCCAGACGCCCAGACGCCCATTGTACACGTCTTTTGAACGCACGTTCGGGAATCCATTACCGCTCCCGCAACATCCAAATATCGTGAATTTTAAGGTTAAAATGCTACATTCAATATTTGAAATTGTATGACTGGTAATAAATATACCTTGACGTGAATTCATGGGGAATGTAGTAGGTAGGTTTATACCCRAGCTAAGGAGTCGGATTGTACCCTTAAAACTTAATATGCAATATTATGGGAACTAAATGGGATTTATAAACTTATAAAGGACATTGTTGGATTAACTGCATAATACTTAAGTTGAAGTGATCGAAACTAAGTAGACCCTCTTTTGTAATCAACTAGGTTATTTCGAGGGCTTACGTTGAGATCGATTGGAGAAGTCCACTTCCAACTTAAGTAAGAAACTGTTTACGTACAGGACTTCGAGTAAGTAATCCTCTCATTTATTAACATTATAAATGAATGAAATTGAATGTTTTTTATTGCTGGAATATGTGTTGTATGAAATTTCATGTTGATGTGTGTAATTGTGAAGGATGTTGAATCGTTCATATCTAGTAGCACTTTATGTTAAAGAATGCTATTGTGTTTTCATATCATGTACTATCTATTGAACGTTATATTATATAAGGTTGTATGCATTTCATGTCATGAGCATGCAGTTAGAAGTTTACATCACATTTGGCATGAGCCATTCACGCATTTAGGAAGTGAACGGTTAGAAAATGAAATTTTAAAGGAAAAGGTTAAAGTTTTGGAAATGTTAAAGTTTTAAGAAAGGAGTGTAAACCTGGCCACGAAAGATGTGAGTGGAAAATGGAGCATGGGGGACCGGCGCCCCGACCCTACCCTCTTGGAGGGTAGGTACGAATGGAATGTTCACCTCCTTGGAGGTGAAAGTGTGAATGAAAACCTTTTTTTTTTAAATGTTGATCGCTTTGCGGTTCTATCGGTAGGAATGGAATCGGGTTCCAAATAAGAATGGCCCACTGTAAGCTAAGTGGCTAGGCGTTATACTCTAGTGAGCTCATGAACGAAAAGAAATGGAAAGCTTTTACTRCAAGTGAATTTTTAAGGGAATGTTTTGTAAAGRAATTTTGAAAAGGGAATGTTTGAAAAAGTTTTCATTTAAAAGGCAAAATTTTATAATTTCATGGCATGTAGGACAGGTTGATGCATTCATGCATTGAGGTTACTTACTTAGCTTTTTAGCTCATTCCTTTCCCTCATGTTTCATTGCAGATGACATGTAACCAGATGGGGCGAGGAGGTCGCTTGTGGGCGAGCTACGATACCCGGGAACTTGTTTCGAACTTATTTTTTGTAATAAGATGATTATATTATTTTTGAATGGTTTAAATTCTTGAAGCTTCCGCTGTCTTGATTTTTGAATGTTTTAAATTGTTGAGACTTCCGTTGTCTTCATTTTTAAATAAATGTTGAGTTTTAAATGTAGTTGAATATTTTCGAATGGAATGACGTAACATTCCCGGGTTAGGATAAGGTTCCTAATCTAGGGGTGTTACAGTTTGAGATGGGGCCCCATCCTCAATCTAAGTGGGATTTAATATCCTGATCTTATTAGGCGATTCTATGCAAATATCCTCGATAAATCCTAATGGATTTGACTAAGATACACTTTTGTCAAAGAGTGCCGATTACTCTCACTCGATCTTCTATAACCAACTTGTTAGGCATCTCGGATGTAGGACCATGGGTAGAATTCAAACAAGAGCTAATAGGCTCTGATGTGTCTTTCTCATATTCCAAATTSTATGCTCGACTTAGGTTGATTTGGTAACTACGATTTGACAATCATCAAACCATGTATGTTCGAAAAGAACCTATTGATAATTGCATCATTTTCTACCTCTTCAGCTTTAATGTGATGCCTAGATCTAGTAGTTTTAATGACGTGCACATTAGAGATGGTTATATTTTGGACAAGATGGTTTTTGGTTTAGGTGATATAGACGGACTGCCCTTAGCTTCCGTTATTGTTGGAGTCTAATCTAATTGTGATTAAACTAGCCAGAAGTATATGTGCCCCAAAAGTAGTATGAATGAGTAGAGTGTCAATCCCACGAGGATAGTTTAATGAAAGGTAAAATGTGTTAAACTTTTGTTAAAGAAATGGTCATGATATAGTATCGGCAATGTTCAATAGTTAAGAGCAATGTAAAGTAAAATACTAAATGTAAATGACAGAAGTAAAATTGAAAGGTATAAGTTAAAAGTAAATGACTGAAAGTAGTAAAACTTAGGTTAGTAATAAGAAAATAAAAATTAGAGCTAATGTTGTATATTGTAGCACTTACATGTAGCTTCGAGTGATGTCTCACACAAAACTACCTATTATGCAAGTGAAGTAAAATGACTAATCCACATGCCTGTGGGAGTCCTCCTTACAATATCTTGTTGATGTATACTCTTTTCTTAGCATAATAAGTTTCTTTATCGATACTAAGTACTAGAATGTTGTCTCAAAGAGYTATGCGGGGTTCAAAGAATGTTATTCCTTAAAAGCCCTCAAGTAGTAATCTTGCATATTTCCCTTAGAGCATTAATCACATATCTATGGCAATAATACTGAGCTACTCTCTGTTGCTATTGAGTTCTAGAAAAAGGTGAAATAAGCTTGTACTTCCTCAACCATTAATAGATCATTTTTATGTCTAGAGAGATTCTACTCATTGACACTAACTTCTAACCATTGACACGTAGCTTCTTCGAGTCTTGCTCACAGTTGAGAAGTCTGAGAAAAATAGATTTAAAGATGAAAACGGACTGACTTAAAACCCTTAATGACTTGTAACAACTCAAAACTTTATAGATTAAAATAACATAATACAACTAAAGCAAGGAAGATTTTCATCTTATCCTTCCTATTCTATTAACAAAGCAAAGTAACTCTAAGCTAGCATTGTTTCTTCTGTCAAAGATAACCTTAACTRACAACTCTCGATTATACCWTCTAAGAGATAGAACTATGAACTCATTTTTCTGCATTCGACCGATCCATTTATAGACCTAAATCTTGACTGAGTTGGCAATGACATAGCCTTTTGCTTCTGACAGCTAGTTGTTGACTCAATCAACATTCGTCTCGTAGCGTACAATTTGGATAATGTGGTCCCCACTGTCTTTCTTCTATTTCATAATTGTTGGAAACAATTTGAAGTAGACTCTGACATCTTTCTTTATGTTGTTTTCTACCTGATTCTTTAATAAATGCCGGAGATTTCCACTTCTTCCTTGTTCTTCACTTTTCACGACCTTGCCTTGTAATCCTGAATGTTGTAGCAACCTTCTCCATTCTGAAAACACCTTTTAAGATCAAGTTTTTTAGTAATATCAAAGCATTAAGGCTTAAAACGTTAATAGATTGATGAAAAATGAGCAAAATGAGGGATAGACTAAAAGGATATTTTCTAAGGTCATTACTCCCCCAAACTTAAATCATTGCTAGTCCTCGAGCAATGCTATAGCCATAAATTTATAATAAATCAATTTCATTAGCTTTTGTCGTGCATCAACTGGAGCAAGATAATAACGAGATGGATATGAAAAGAGTTAGGCAAACAGGTGTTCGTGCACACTAAGAAAGAAATATTACTCATAGCCGAACGACCTTTGTGATTTTTCAACTCATTAAGTATATTGCTTTAACAAAGAATTTATCCAACAGAATTTTTAGACCAAGAACTTCAATGTTAGTTACACAAGGATTTGATCAAGAGAATTCAGAATTTAAAGAAGCATTTTTTTTTCTGATATAGCAATTTAGCTTCTAATTGAGGCTCTTTGTAGATTAGTCTCACTTGGTGCCTTTTGACGCAAGGGTAGACATGGATGACATGAGTGCACTTGGTTACTCAACATAAGTCACAGCTTACAAATTGATGTAGCACAATCATATTTCGTTCCCTTTTGATGCAAAAAACTGACACATGTTTCATGACTGCCTCTGGTTACTAAGRTACTAAAAGTATTGGTGTAGTTTTTAGTAAGRCCTTTTGACTTTTCTTCCCCTAAAATTATATGAAAAATTCTCTTTTCTCAATAACAAATCAAAGAAAAAAATTCTCTTTTCCTAACTTTAAATTCAATGCTCAAAACATCATTTAGTCAATCATATTGAATTTTTTCCTCAAAATTTTATCTTTTTGGTACATAGTGAGGACAGAAAGAACACCCTTACTTCACTCTTTGTTTCTGCCAAATTGCTAAATTACGTCAAAAATTTCATCATGATTGGCCCAATTATTTTGCTAGTTAGGGTTTTCCTTTACTGTTGGCTATTGCTGCGACTGCTTTGAGGATTTGGACTTTATTTAGATCCAAGAGGGATCTCTTTGGAAAGAGCGCATCGGTTCAAAGATCAAGAGTTGTCTCTTCAACCATCATGACTCGTGGGTTCTCGAGGGCATCAATGGTTGTGAGAGGATGCCACCTACCCCTTATTCTACTGTCGTAGCATGATTGTTGGCGTGGCTTCTCCCAATTCTTTAACTGCTACGTTAGACTTCTTGATGAGTCAGCTTCCACCACGGACTTTTGTACTTTTAGTCAAAATTTGACTTTTCCTTGACTGTTTGCACTAAACATAAAATGAAAAAAAGAAAGCATAGTTTCGCATTCTACCTTTCATATATTAGACAATAAATAAGTTGGAAAAATTTTATGCAAAATAGAGAAAGAAAATAAAAAAGGAAATTGTTACTCGAAGCTGATAGTGCTCAGTGCTTCAACCTTTCCCAATTCACTTGGAAGGTACTTCCGTTCTTCTCGTCCCTTAATTCCACTACTCCATAAGGATATACTTTGATGACCACGTAAGGACCCGACCATCTAGACTTCAATTTTCCAGGAATTAGCTTGAGTTTGGAGTTGAATAATAATACTTGCAGTCCTTCCTCAAATTCTTTTGAACCTCGAATTCTCTTTTCAAAATTTTCTTGTGCCATCTCTTTGTCTTTTCCTTGAACGTTCTTGCATTTCATAGGCAACATTTTGGAATTCATCCATCTCATTAAGTCGTAGCATTCTATGGTGGCTAGCTAACTTTAAAGCAAGGCTYGGGTCTTGATTGCCATCGGGCCTTGCTTTCCAATTCAAATGGCAAATTATAGACTTCACCATAGATCAATTTGAAAGGGGACATTTCCAATAGAGTTTTGAAGCTATTTTCTATGCCCCCATTGCCTCATCCTTAAAGACCAAACCTTTCTGTTTGGGCTCCCAATTTTCTCTAAAATTCTTTTGATCCCTCAATTGGAGATTTCTACTTGTCCACTAGTCTGGGGATGATATGCTATAGCAATTCTGTGCCTCACACCATATTTCGCAAGCACCTTCTCCATTAGTTTATTGAAGAAATTTAACCACTGCTTTAGCATCATTGGTGGGTAGTGTTGCAGCTTCAATCTATTTGGACACATGATCCACAACAATCAAAATATGAATGTTCCTAAAAGAGTTCGAAAATGGTCCCATGAAATCAGTTTCCCGTACATCAAAAAGTTCAACCTTCAAAATGTTGTTCAAAGGCATTTCATGCCTTTGGGAAAATTTTCCCATTCATTGGCATATATCACAAGTTTTAACAAGTTTATATGAATCTTTAAATAATATTGGCCAACAATACCCAGTTTGAAGTACCTTAGTTGCAGTACAGGATCCTTGGTGTGTCAATGCTATAATAAACTCTGAATTTCTCCATCAGAAACAACATCTTCTCAAAATTTGATCAGCGCAAAGTTTGTATAAGAATGACTCATCCCAATAGTACAACTTTACATCATGSAAGAACTTATTTAATTGCTGCCTACTTAGTGCAGGAGACTTTAMCTCACTGACTAAATAGTTGACAATGTCGGCTTACCATGGTGTTGTAGCATTAGCGATAGGTAAGATTTGTTCATGAGGGAATAATTCAACAATCTGCACTCGAGGGTCTTTTTCTTCTTTCTCCAATCTAAATAGGTTCTGAGCCATTGGTTTTCAGTACCTTTTTGTCCTTGATTTCCAAATCAAACTCYTATAGCAATAGTATCCATCTTATCAGTCTTTATTTGGTATCCTTCTTCGAGATGAGATACTTAATTCTGAGTGGTTAGTGAAGACTATCACCTTTGCTCCTACCAAATAAGCTCAAAAATTCTCAAATGCGGGCCAAGGAAACCTTTGCACACCTCCTTTACCTTTTGAGAGGCCTACGCCCCACAGAAACTGTCTACCTGAGACTGTCCCTTGGCTCGTAGGTCCTGACACAAGGTTAGAACTCTAGCTCTTCCAAAGTGGTATCTCACTGATGGCTCGGGCCCTCCCGGGAGAGGACCCTCTTCGCCTTCCACCTAAGCTGCACAAGAAAGGCCCAAAGCCAATCCCAGGGAGCAATGAAGCTTTATAGGGTCTTTCTGTCCAAGTGCAGGTAGTCCGCATCTTCACAGACATGTCTATTTCATCGAGTCTCTTTCCGAGACACTGCCTAGATTGTTACGCCTTTCGTGTGGGTTAGAACTTACCCCACAAAGAATTTCGCTTTGGTTGTCGGCTCCCCCTGTCATCAGGTCACCAACTTCCTTGACCTTCCGGCACTGGGCAGGCGTCAGCCCCCATACATGGTCTTACGACTTTGCGGAGACCTGTGTTTTTGGTAAACAGTCGCCCGGGCCTGGTCACTGCGACCCCCTTTGTGAGGAGGCACCCCTTCTCCTGAAGTTACGAGGCTATTTTGTCGAGTTCCTTAGAGATTCTTTCTCGATGGTTGAGTAGTTTTATTGTGCCTCATTGAGAGTTTTTCTTACATAATAGATAGGATGAAACAAATTCTTCTTCATTTGGCCAAGAATTGTACCTAGTGCATAATCACTTGCATCATACATAAAGTCAAATGCTAAGGTCCAGTCTGGTGCTGTGATGGCAGGAGCTGAGACCAGTGCCTGTTTGAGCTATTCGAACGCATAGGTGCAGCAATCATTGAAGATGAATGGGGTAGTATGCTATAGCAAAGAGCATAAAGGCTTTGAAATCTTCAAGAAATCCTTGATAAATCTTCTGTAAAAACAGGCATGACCAAGGAAGCTCCTAATTCCTTTCAAAGTGGAAGGTGGAGGCAACTTTTAGATTACTTCGATCTTAGCTTAGTCCACTTCCATTCCTTCATTTGAAATTTGATGTCCCAACAAAATGTCTTCTTGTACTATGAAAGGCACTTCTCCCAGTTTAACACTAGATTGGTCTTTTCACATCTTGTCAATACTCTTTCCAAGTTGCTCAAACATTCATCAAATGTTTCCCCAAAAACTGAAAGATCGTCCATGAAAACTTCCAATTTCTTTTCCACCATATTAGTGAAGATTGTCATCATGCATCTTTGGAAAGTTGCTAGAGTATTATAGAGAATGAATGACATCCTTTGGAAAGCAAAAGTTCCATATGGACAAGTAAATGTGATTTTCTCCTAGTCGTCGGGTGCTATAAAAATCTAGTTGTAATCAGAATAGCCATAAAAAAAAAATAATCCTTCCTTTAGATCCTGTCCAGTATTTGATCAATGAGTAAAGTGATTTTTTCTTGTAGCCTTGTTGGGCTTCTTGTAATCTATGCACACTCGCCAATCGATCACGTTCTTGTTGGGATCAACTCATGTTGTTTTCATTCTTTACCACTGTTACTCCTTCTTTCTTTAGGCCACACTGAACTGGACTCACCCATTAGTTGTTTGAGATTGGTTAGATTATTCCAACATCCAAACATTTGATAATCTTTTTCTTTTACAACCTTTTTCATGATAAGATTGAGTCTCCTTTGTGGCTCCACAGAATTGCAACAATCATTTTCCAAAACAATCTTGTGCATGCATGTTGTAGGGCTAATTCCTTTTATGTTTGTCATTGTCCATCCAAAACCCTTTTTATGACTCCTTAACATAGAAAAGAGTTGATCTTCCTTTTGTTCTCCCAATGTTGCTGAGATGATTACTGGTAATTTCGTTTCCTTACTTAAGTAAGCATACTTAAGGTGAAATGGTAGTGCTTTCTCCTCCAATGTTGGCGGGCTTTGAATTGAAGGTTTAAGTGGTTGCAAACTCCTTTAAGATAAATCCAATGCCTCAAATCTCCAGCCAACTCCTTTGGATGTCTGTTGAGAGTTTACCCATACCGATGCTGCATCATTATCTAAACAATTACTCGTGGCATAATCATCTTCTTCTTCATCTGAGTATATAATATTGTAGCATTCTTCAACGTGCTTGGCATCTATTAGCTCAAAATCATTCGTTGTGCACTCTTCTGGATCACTGGGGAAATTCAACGCATTGAATATGTTGAAAGTGACCTATTGGTCATCCACTCTCGTCGTCAATTTTCTTTTGTGGACATCAATAACTATTCTTCCAATAGCAAGGAAGGTTCATCCCAAAATGATGTGAACATCCTTGTCAACCTCATAATCTAGGATTATGAAATCAATTGGAAAAATAAATGTTTCCAACTTATACTAAACCATCATAAATTATTCCTTCAGGATACACATAGGTGCGATATGCTAACTGCAAAGTGACAGTGGTCGGTCTTGCTTCTCCAATCCCTAGTTGTTTGAAGATGAATATGAGCATAAGGTTGATGCTTACCCTAAGATCACAGAGTGCTCTTCCACAATAAGAATTTCTAATTGAATAAGGTATGGTAAAACTTCCATGATCCTTCAATTTTTGTGGTAGCGTATTATGAAGGATTGATGTATATTCATTGGTTAATGCTACTATTTCAAACTCTCCCAACCTTCACGTTTTTGATAAGATTTTGTCATGAATTTGACATAATTGGGCATTCGCTCTGATGCTTCAACTAGAGAAATGTTACTGTGCAGCTATTTCAAGATATCCAAAAATTTGTTGAATTGCTTATCTTACTGCTTCTTGATGAGGCTTTGTGGAAATGGTGGTGGTGGTTCACTCAYAGTGTTACTTAACCTGATTACTGCAGCATCTGGCCCTTTTGCTAGATGTGGAGTTGTCGCTTGACCGATTTTTGGGCTACTGCCTTCTTGAGTAGGTGATGACTCCTTTGTTATCTGCTATGCAACTACTAGATATTTCAACTCCTTTCCACCTTTGAGGGTTATTGCTTTGTAGTTTTCTTTCCCATTCTTTCTAGGGTTTTCGTATCACTAGGCAAAGTGTCTTGTTATCTAGTGTGTAGTGCTGAAGTAATATGACCCACTTGATTCTCTAAGTTTCCTAATAACATGGCTTGGTTATGAATGATTGCGTCATTTCTTTCCATGTATTCTTTTAGAATTGCCTCCATAGAGTTTGGTTGTTCATGGTATGATGGCCTTTGATGCTAGTTCTGCTGTGAAAAACCAAGAGGATGAAGTGGCATCTAATGTTGATTTGCAGTAGCATTTCTTCCCTGATTATTCCATGAAAAAAACTTGGATGCTACCCTATCCAGGATTGTAGGTATTTGAGAAAAAGGATTATTTCCTTTGATGAAATTCCCAATATAGCATATGGATTTTRGATTAGATGGGCAGTTATCGAAGGTATGCAAATCTCCACAAAACACACGGTTAACATTAGATTGTTGCAGAAATCATTGTGGAGTGGGTAACTTCATGTTCTTCATCATATTGTCAGAAATGCTACTTCTACTAAGAGAACTATGACTGCATCAAATTCATGAACTCCTTGGACTCTTTTCATAGTGGCCATTCTAGTGGTGGTCCATTGATAGTTGTTGCACGCTATAGTCTCCAGAACGTTGAATGCCTCATTGTATGATTTTGACAATACTGCTCCATTTGTTGAAGCTTATGTTAAGTCCAATGTAGAAAGTTTTCATTTGGATCCAATGCTGGATGCCATGATGTGGGCATTTCTAAGCAACTCCTTGAAATCTTTCCTATGCTTCATACAAAGTTTCATCTCCATGTTGATGGAATGAAGTGACTTTATTTCTTAGCTTTGTATTCTTTGCAGTTGGGAAGTATTTCACCAATACTTTCTTTGCTAGATCAGTTCAAGATGTTATTGAGTTTGGCGGTAAAGAGTTCAATCATTCTCTTGCTCTATCTCTCAAGAGAAGGGGAATAATTTCATTCTAAGAGCTTTCGTTGAATCACCTTTAAGTTGGAAAGAATCACTCACTTCCATCAATAGTTGTAGATGTAGGTTTGGATATTTTATAGTCATTGCACTAAACTATCCCATTATTTGTAGCATTTGGAACTTGACTAGTTTGAGTTCAAATTGCTGGGCTTGAATTTTAGGTCTGACGATGCCAAGGTTTAGATTGTGCAAGATTGGTATGCCTTATTCTTGTATAGCACGATTTATGTCATCTAGTTATGCTGCAGTGTTAACACTACGAGGGTTATTATTGCACTATTCTGCTCCATTTACTTGGTGGGCTTCCATCCTTAATAATTTTTTTCTCTTTTTTATAATTTTTCAGGTTCATTGTCAAGGACGAATGCTTTAAGGGTTTGCAACTTAGCTTGTGCTCTAGTTCTTATACACTAGCATTCCTAAGTGTAAATGTGACCTAGAAAAGATAAAAAAATGTTCAAGCAAGAAAGTTCACACATATTTGCTTCATTAATGCCTATCCTCGGCAACGAGCCCAAAAACTTATTAGAGTCTAATCTGATTGTGATTAAACTAGCACAAACGCAAGTATACACGACCCAAAAATAGTATGAATGAGTAGAGTGTCAATCCCATGAGGATAATTTAATGAAAGGCAAGATGTGTTAAACTTTTGTTAAAGAAATTCTCATGATATAGCATCAGCAATGTTTAATAGTCAAGAGCAATATAAAGTAAATACTAAATGTAAATGACAAAAGTAAAATTGAAAGGTGCAAATTAAAAGTAAATGACTAACAGCAGTAAAAGTTAGGTTAGTTGTAGCACTTGCAAGTAGGTTCGAGTGATGTCTCACATAAAACTACCTATTATGCAACCGTAAGCAAAGTAAGAACTAAACTACATGTCTGTCGGAGTCCTTATTACAATATTTTATTGATGTATACTCTTTCCTTAGATCCACAAGTAGTGTTGTCTCAAAGAGCTATGTGGGGTTCAAAGAATATTGTTCCTTAAACCCTCAAGTAGCACGCTTAGAAATTTCACCTCGAGCATTAACTACATATCTATGGCAATAATGTTGAGCTACTCTCTGTTGATATTGAGTTCCAAAAAATGATGAAGTAAGCTTGTAGCCTCCTCAACCCTTAATGGATCCTTTTTATGTCTAAAAAGATTTTACTCATTGACATTAACTTCTAATCATTGAGATGTAGCTTCTTCCAGCCTTGCTCACAGTTGAGCAGTCTGAGAAAACATATTTAAAGATGATAAAAACTGACTTAAAACCTTAATGACTTGTAATAACTCAAAATCTTTATAGATTAAAATAACATAATACCACTAAAGCAAGGAAGACTTTCATCTTACCATTCCTATTCTATGCTCAAAGCAAACTAACTCTAACCTAGCATGGTTTTCTCTGTCGCCTTTACTAACKACTCTCWATTTTATCTTCTAAGAAATAAACTATGAACCCTTTTTTTAGCATTCAACTGATCCATTTATAGATCAAAGATTTGGTTGAGTTGGAAATCTTGTAGATTTCAGCTTCTAATAGCCGGTTACTAATTCAGCTAACATTTAGCTGGTAGTGTAATAAATGCCGGAGATTTGCATTTCTTCCATGTTATTCACTTTTCACGACCTTGCATCGTAGGCCTCCGTGCTAGAACAACCTTCTCCATTCTGAAAACACCTTTTAAGATCAAGCTTTTTAGTAATATCAAAGCATTTTCTAGATTAAACGACTGTTGAGTATGCTATGCTTCAATATGACTAAATTGGGGACACTTATTACCATTTAAGGCTTAAAACATTAATAAATTGAAGTAAAATTAACAAAAATAGGATGGATTAAAAGGATATTTTCTAAGGCATTACTTATCATTGATGAGATTTGCTTCGTTCCAGACCAAAAGTGCAACCCTGGTGATATGTTTTCCCCTTCTTATCACTAAGACCCTCACTCATGTTGGAGTTAACTTTGAGGGAGAGTTAGGTGTATCTACCACCACAGCGGATGTTTTAAGTGACATTACTTTAATATCTATGGGATATGTCCGTCAAATGATGGCTCTTAGTTGTGCCCCCCTCGTCGATCCATTACCTCTTTTTCAGTCGTGAAGGTCTCTTGAAGCTATTGATGCTGCTGGAGGAGCAAGCCCTTCTTCTTCCTCTTTTGCAAGTACCTCATCCTCTCAACGCTGATTGCAATCTGTAGAAACTGTTGTTCAACATTTTCACACACTCCATGAGGCTCTTACTCAATTTAAAGTATCTCATCAAGAGCATTCGACTTCCGTTACCCAGCAACTTGTACAAATATAGCAATACCAACAAGACTTGAAAGAAAAAGTTGAATATCAAACCAGCATGCTAAATCAAATATGGGCATATGCAATCCACTAGAATACCCACTCTTGATGATGGCAGAGATGATGATGATGCATCTATGGGCAAATAGCGCCCCATCCTCGACATATTATTCAAGGAAACTGCATACATGAATTTGTTTTTGTTACCTTCTTTGGATCATTTGAGCCTTTCAACCTTGCCCTTTCGATATTATGTCCCTAGTGCCCTTTTTGTGCATATAAGTAATGAAATTTCTTTGATATCAAGTCCTATATTGTTTATCATTTGATTTACATATTTGTATGTCTTTCCCATTTGAAGTGAGATGATGCACTTTCAATTGTGTTTGGGATTGAATAGAGTTTTTTTAGATGCATATTAAAAAGATGATGTTTGGGATTGGTGAAGGGAGTTAAGAAATTGAGGTTGTTGAGAAAAATACAAAAGATGAAGAGGATTTTTGAGAGGTGAAAGTATTTACCTCATATGCTCTTGAGAAAAATGTTATATATATCTTGAAAATTGAAGATCAATGAAGAAAAGAGAAAGAAAACAAAACAAAGGCATGAAAAGAAAAGAAATTTTTGGCTTTTGTTGGTTGTTGATAAACGAAGAAGGAATGAACATGTAATTAAATAATTGAAGTGCCATTGATTTATAAACACTCTTACTTTTGTCATATTCCTTATTCTTCGTTTAACTTTCCTAAATTTTAGCCCTACATTACAAACTTAAAAGTCTTACTTAACCTTTATTGATATTAGTAGTCAAGMTTAGTGGAGAGTTGGTAATGATTACAAACCTATAGGGTGGATTTTACTTGTTCTATGCTTTTAGTGTTAGTGAAGTATTTATACTTCTCTAAATGTTTGTAAAGTTTTTTCTAGGCATTTGATTTTGGCTATTCACATACATTCACTTCTCCTTAATGCATAGATCTTATTAACATTTGAATTCTTTTTCCATCTAATGGAACTTTTGATGTGTTATTGAGTTAAATGTGTAAATGACTTATGTTTTCTTGTGGTTTAGTATGTTGGGGTAGACTTTCTAGATTTCTTATTGTCTCATTGTCATATTTCATTCGAGGTTGAACAAAAGGGTAAGTGGGGGTAGTTGATAAAGTSATGTTTAAACTATATTTTTGCCCTTACGTAAGCCGATACTTGTTAAACTATATTTGTTTGACTTTGTATTACACTAAATTTGATTTAAAATGATTAGTTGTAGGGTTTCTATCTTAAAAACAAGAAAATGGAAAAAATTTGAGAGGAGCTAAAAGATGTCAAATGATGATCTCTGAGAAGTTTGAGACCAAAGAGTAATTTTCAGAAGTTGAAAAACCTTAAAATTTGACTAAGTATTGAAAGAAGAAAACTAGCCCCGATTTTCACCAAAAATCGGTGCTGATTTGCTGTGCAACATATGAGGAATTTGGCTAGAAGAAGATCAGCGCCATAATGGACCAAAAATAGGCGCAATTTGAAGTTCTTTTGACAAAAATGCGTATTCGCTCTGGTTTAAAACTGTTTCATGGCCCGGATTGATTGAGCCATCAATGAAGATTGCCCAAAAGTAATGTAGTCCCATTTTTTTAAATAAAAATTGAGGCCGATTTGGTGTCCAAAGACCAATCTGTTCAAGAGGAGGAACTTGACCTTTTTGTGAAGTTTGAAGGATCCGGCGCCCTATTGGACCAAAAATCGGCGCCAAATTTTGCTCGACGAGGAAAAACTGGTGATAGTTTTTTCAAAAATTTGGCCACATTTTTCTTAGTTTCTAAGTTTTTCTTGCTTTCTCTATAAGAGCGTGTTGTAACCCTTAGAAGAGAGTCGTAGAGTACATTTTCATAGCTTTAGCATATTTTTGTTTGAGAAAACTTTGAGCAATCATTTGGGAGCATTTGTAGGTGGATTCAATCAAGATACTTAAGGATTCGTTCATCAAATTGGGTTCTTCTTTTCCATTCTTGATTGTAATCATGTCTATTTTGTTTTCAAAAGTTGATTTAATGACTCTTTTAGGCTAAWTTCTCTATTGTTGGTTATGGTTGTTGTGAAGAATGTTTATTTATAATGACTAGATTGTTTTGTGCCTTTATTGTCTATTCTCATACTATCTTAATTGTTAATTGTTGTTGGGCCATTCTTAATGCATTTATAGATTAGTTACCCATGATTTGATTTAATAATCAATTATGAAGGATCGGGAGGTGAAATAATTCGTTAGAAACTTGATGACGAAACCCATAGTTTTAAACCTACTAGGGATAGAATCGATTTCTATTGGGCGGTTTCCAATAGTAGGTTATTGTGGTTAGTGAATCAAGGAATTTGATAAATCAATAATGTAATTTGATTAACCTAATCCACATAGGGATATGGCTTTTAATTAATTGAAACAATGGGTTTATGTCACGAGATTGGGTAAAACCTAATTTAGGGAATTCTACGTTAATAATTAGATAGTATTTGAGAATTATAGCAATAAAGGTGTGATCCATTTAGGTTATTTAGATAAATCGAATTAATACCATAACCAACTCCATTTTATAATATGAACTTCTTTGGAACTTTAGTAGTTAATCGCATAATTAGAGTTTCTAGTTTTTCTTCTTTATTTTTATTTGTTAGTTGACATCACTCATATTCAGTAGGTTTAAATTAGAGAAATTTGATAATTTTGGTCCTTGATTAACTCACTATACTATTTTGGACACTAGTACACTTGCTAGGATTTTGTGCATCACCCATCGCTTCTGCTTTGCCTCAGGATCTTTTGTAAAGGACTCAAGTCAACTCAACCAACAGTTAGATGTCATTTTCGGTAAGATTAAACCTTAAATGCTTGAGATCTCAGTTTTGTCAGAGCATTCTTGTTCTTTGATGTTTGGATGCTGTAGCATCACCAAGATTTTTAGCAATACAAGTAGTTTTAATGAGTATTAATTTTGTAAGGCACGACATGGATACCAGCTCTTATTTAAAAATAAAATAGAAGAGCATTTACTAAATAATGGTAAAATACTAAAATAATAGATATGAAATGAGAAAAAATTGGGGTTGTATAGGATAAATATTAGATGTATCACTCCCACAATCTTAAGTTATTGCTAGGCCTCAGGCAATGCTATAGCAAATAGAAAGTACTTAATCAATTTTCTTATCCTGAAATGCCTAAGAGTGGGGCAAATTAGGTATAATCGAATATTTCTACCCTCAAGCAATTTTTTCTAAGAAATACTATCCTAGACAACTAATGTAGTCAATGAGAAATATAGGAAATAGAATGAAGAGAATTACTTCTAAAGCTAAGCAAGAGAAACAATCAATATATTTCGACATATGTTATGACAAACGAAAATCAATATTCAAGTGGCTCAAATGTTACTTCAAGAACAACTATCATTATATATATCAGTGGAAAGAAGACAATTAAAGGCAAAGAGATAAGTAAAGATAGAACACAAGGATTTATAGTGGTTCAACTTTCCAAAGTCTACATCCACTACCTAGGATTTTCCTAGGACTTCAAACTTCCACTAATTTTTGTAATTACACGAAGTTTACACATGCTAGGTTGGTATCACATAGACAATTTTTTTTCCAAGTCAAGAGAGGTGCACCCTTCCTAGGGTTTTACATAAGTAACCTCTCAATAACCACAAAGATGATTAATAAACAAGAAATTCACCTTAAGTAGGATCCGTTTTACAATAGATATTCAATGTAAGATCCCTTGATGGATGGAAGTTCAAGCTCTAATTAGACCCTTAAGAGAGTTTCAATAAACTGAATAAAGCTCAATGATGTGTCTTGGAAAGAATGTGAAGATTTAGCTCAAAGTAAAATGATTGCAAGATAGATTTCTCAAAGATGTTGTTCTTGTGTTTTAGCTCTTTTAAATTGCTTTCTATATGTCTAAAATTCAAGTTATATAGCAAGAAAATAAAGGTTTAATGAAATAGTCGTTAGATAAAGAGTTTCAAAATACACTTTGCACGAATGCACTCATGTGTCCTTGGTACCATCCATCAAATCGTCCTTAGGATTTCTGAACCCACTGGACAATTATGAACGAAGGCATGGATAGAACATGCCATCTGTGGCATCCACCCTTACCCACAAATAATGTAAAAATCAAACTGTTCAAGGTCATTATGCAATGTAAATAAGGCTAGAGTTTTTCAAAACTGCTTTTGAGATGTAAAGAAACTTGTATGAAGTTTTGTAAAAAACTTATGAGCTTTATAAACTTAAATGTACTCTAAAAGGGTTAGTCACAATAATATAACTTAACTCAATACCTCACATGATTAATCTATAGTCTTCAAGTCTTCAAAAAACTTCAATGTACATAAGACTTGAGATATTTAACTTCTTTTTTTGAGTTGCATTGCGTTAAAGTCTGTATCAATATTGCTTTGAACTATATAAAAAACTCACATAATCATTAGTAATATTCAATGTTTTGTTATTCTCAAAATATTGATTGATTGTGATTAGGCACTCAACCCTAACAATCTACCCATTTTTTATGATAACAAAACATTGATGCAAAAAGAGATAATAAAGATGAAAGTATAACCAAATAGGAGTATAATCAGGGATGTGTAAGAATGTCAACAAGTATACTCATACTCATATTAACAAGCAGTTAAAAGGATCTAGAAGAGGGAAGATTTAGAACTCACGAACGACCATCCATTACTACTAAAACTTAGAACTACTTGCATTATGTAAGAAAGCTTTTGAATAGAAATGAAGAAATTTTACACTATGAGACATGCCTTTTCTCAGCTCTAAATTACAACTGAAGTGAAGCTTAGATAAGGTGGTTTTTTCTATCGAAGAGAACCTTAAACTATATTCTAGTGAAATGATTCTCAAATAAACTAACGGCTCTCTTCTTGAAGCCTTGGTCCTTATATAGAGCTTGAAATGTAGCTAAGTTGGAAATTGCTATAACATTTCTCTTTGATAGTTCAGTGCTGACTTAGCAAAGATTCATCTCGTAGTGTATATTTTGGGTGATCTTGTCCTCAATACTTTTCCTTTTTCTGGCCATTTCAGGTAAAGCTCGGAAGTTAAGGCAGATAGCTCCTTTTATGTCGTTCTCACTCAGATTCTACATTAAATGCAAGGAATTTGTGCTACTCTGTCGGGGGATGCTTTTGAAACCCATTCCTTAGAATTATGAATGTTGTAGCATTTTCATTATCTTACAAAACTTCCTCAAAGATCAAAATTTTTAGGTTCAAAATGGCTACATTTACATTCTTAATATATTATCAAAAGAGATAGTAGCATTGAGGTCACAACCATGGTTAAGAGCATAAAATCATAACGAACTAGTTAAAATTGAGCAAAAAATAGGAATCAAATAGGGATATTATCTACAATTATTGTGATACCCRAAATTTTACTTTTATGAATTTTGTTTGACCTTGTGAATTTGTGTGCCAACTAGGATTGGAAATTTGCTATGTGGTTAATATTTTAATTGTACGCTTAATAATTATGTGATTATTGTGCTAATCGAATGAGGGTCCTTGGTTGGTTAGAAGCTCGACTTTTGGGCCTATTTGTTTCTCAGTCGGAAGTTGGACTTTTATCGAAAGAAAGGTCCGTTGAAATTAATTTAATGGACTGGGTTACTATGGATGGGAAGGCCCAAAGGATTTGGGTTACCGCCCAAGTTATTTTAAAAAAAAATGAGAGAAAAAAAAAAAGAAAAGGAGAAAAAAGCCTAAGTCTTCTTCTTCCTCCCCAAACCCTACCTGCCGCTGCCCTTACTCCCAGAAATCCTACTGCTCACACCGTCTTTTCCTCCCTCAGCCACTGCCATCCTTTGTTCTCATTGCTGTTAACTCTCATGGTCGCCAGTCGAGGCCGAAACTTGCACGTTGCGCATCGCTGTGGCTTGTTGCTTGCCCTCGCTATTCAACTTCTGCAAGACTACTCGATCGGAGTTGCTAAAATTGTCCACAGCTTTCTCTGCACGCCGTCCTCGATCGAATATTGACTCATCGGCTGCCTGAAGACTAGATTYCGAGTGGAGCTCCTCTCTCTGCTCGTCGATCTCCAAGATTGCCGGTCATCGCTCTGCCCAGATCCGCAACGAGCCATCAGATCCAGCAGCTTAGAGGCCGAGACTGCCGTTGCTCGCTGATCGCCCACGGTGGACTTCCTTGCTACCCAGATCTTCTCCCACGTGGTCTGTGCCATCGCTGCTTCTTTACTCGTCTGTACGCGCAGGTATCATTGCCATCGTTCGCGCGATCTGATCGAAGTTTGCCATAGCCACTCTGAACGAAGCGGTTCGCCAACTAGATCTGCATCTTCTTCTTCTCTGCTCGACCGGATCTATGCACGCCACCTCTCGCTATCCAGTTCCTTCTCCCCAGAGTTTGTCACCAAAAACTCGTTGCCCAACCTGGAAATGGAATGGCTAGAAGCAGGGACCTGCTAAGGCAATAGGTGCCCAGCACCAGGCTTGTAACACCCCCAGATTAAGAAATTTTATCCTAACCCCGGAATGTCACCATTTACTTACTGACATTAATTTGTGAAATTTTGAAAAAATAAAAATCTTGAAATTTGAAATAGAAAAGAGATTTATAAAAGTCTCAGCAGAGTTTACTCTGTAATTTCAACCACAACCTAATGTATACATTCAAAGTCCTCAAACATTTCAACACCTATAAAATAACATGCATTCCAAGCCAACAACCATCCAATACAAATACATAAAGTATTTAAAAAAAACTTTTATTTCCTTAAAATTTACCAAAACTGAAATTTGCGGAAACCAAGAGAATTTAAAGCATAACTAGCTAAACAAATAAAGAAACATTTTAATAACACACAAGATCATTCCAGTCAATCATCTATCTTATTCGGCAAAACTTATTTAAAGAAAAATGCTTTGGGGTATCATGGCTTGCCCACAAGCAACCTCCAAGCACTATCTGGCTACCCATCACCTGAAATGCAGAATGGCGGAGATGGAATGAGCTATAAACTCAGTAAGCAAATCTCACGCATGAATGCATGAACATGCCCTACATGTCATGAATTATAAAATCTCACTTTCTCAATGAAAACTTTCAAATCATTTTCTTGTATAACCTTTCCATTAAATCTTTCCTTTCAAAATGTCAGAACTTTGTAAAAACCTTTCATTTCATTACATTCGTTAGCTCACTGAGTGTAACGCCTAGCCATTAAGCTCTGTGGTGGGCCATTATTCTTTGGAAACCGATTATATTTCTACCGATAGAACCGTAAAGCGGTTAACATTCCTTTACTTTTCCTTTCATCTTTTCACCTCCTAAAAGGTGAACATTACATTTCCTTACCCTCGAAGAGGGTTGGGTTGGGTGCACCGGTCCGCCACGTCTCATTTCCTACTCACATATTTCATGGCTAGGTTTATTCCTTTCCAAAAATCTTAACATTTTCTTGAACATGCTATATCTATAAAATTCATTTCCTTTCAAAATTCATTTCCTAAACCATTCACTTTCTAAATGTATGAATTGCTCATGCCAGGAATGATGTAGAATACTATAACTATATGCCCATGACGTGAAATGCTTACAACTGTATTTAACATACCATTCTACATAATAATAGTACAAGATATAAAACACGTGAAAACATTCTACACAATCAACACATTTCATAACACAATCCCATATCACCACCACATAAAACACAACGAAAGAGATAGGCAAGTATGGGGACTTACTTGCGTAGAATCTCATATACAACACATTCATCTTACCTAAAGAAATTTAGATACATCAATACATATGCGTTAATGAAATGTGAGAATTTATTTACCCGGAGTCCTTTATGTTACAGGGTTCTTATTTAAATTGAGAAGTCAAATCCTTCAACCGGTCTCAACGTTAAGGCACTCAAAATGACCTAATTTTGATTACGGAAGGAAAATCCATTTAGTACGACTGTCCCAACTTAGATATTCAGTGTTTATTCCAAGAATGTCATTTTCCAATTATAAATCCATACCTAGTTCCCACATTACCAATTATCAGGTTTTTAAGGGTACAATTCAAACTCCTTACCTCGAGTATTAAACCTATCTATGTTCTCCCACCAATTCACTTTAGGACATAATTGTACACAGGTCATAAATTCCAATATCAAATAATGACGTTTTCACCATTAAGTTCACAAAGTCCAAGTGTCACGGAAGTGGTATTGCATCT